>VONZ01000538.1:5000-300000 GCA_012976165.1 Labeo catla
AAGCTAATTCAAAATACAACAAAAAATTATAATAGTATATAAATAATACAAAGATAACTCTCTGCTAGAGCCACTATAAATTTGAAAATGTCAAATATTTAAAATTTTAAAATTGAAAAATTTAGAAAATCCAGAATTTGTTTGTTAGTTTTTGTATATTTGTTTATTTATTTATTTGAATATACTCGTAAGTAATATTAGATTAATATCATTATTACATTTAAATATATACTTAATAAATATATGGTATGCAGCTTCCTTGGGTCTGAGCCATTTTAGAAATATATTTTTTATTTTTCATAATATATTGTTCATAATATATTGTTTTTTGTTATTACTTTTTTTTTTTTTTTTAAATAGTGTAGTGGGTACATTTTTGAGAGAATTTCATACACTCTGGGGGGGGGAAGCAAAGGTGTTTTACCTGTGAATTTTGGACTTCATTGTTTTGTTTTGAGTCATTCATAATTGTCTGTAAAATGAATGCATAATGTGCTGGCAGAAAATTACCAGTGAAATTTTTTTATTTTTTTTTATTTTTTTAAACAGTGTATATCTAAAATGCATTGATCACAAAGCACATGTCTTTTACGGATCTCTCTCTTTGATCATAGCTTGCACAGAAGCACAGTAGATAGCTTTAAAGTCAAAACATGTCCAGGAAGGCCAGACAGCAATATTTCATCTTCTTGTGATCTTATGTCCTGCTAAATCTAAACATTTGGTCACATAATAACTTCAATTCAATTTAGTAATCCAGGAATAATGTCTTTTTGGTTTGTACAGTGAAATATAATCTGTGGACTGCTCTGTTTTAATGGACTTTTCCTGTCAGGACCGGACGAAAAAAGAGAGGGAGAGTGAGACAGAAAGAGGTCTAATGGGAGACATGGCTCCGGTTTTACAGTGTCTCATTTGGCTACTAAAGATCTCTCTCGCTCTCTCTCTCTCTCTCTCTCTCTCTCGCTCTCTCTCTCTCGCTCTCTCTCGCTCTCGCTCTCTCGCTCTCTCGTACACACTGTTGCTGTTAATGCAGAAAGCAGACAGGCTTTTCTGGACAGATTGTCAGAATAGCAGCACTTAACCCTGAGCTAAATCTGACATTGCTGAATATCCAGACAGCACTCTGTGGAGTGTGAGAAAATAATAGACGTGGAGATTGCAGGGCAGACAATATTTGTATGCATAACAGGGCTTGTGGCTGTCCTAATTTGGATGCTACTTTTGCATTTTGGGTGACAAACCTTCCTCCATTTGCAGATAGGAGATGAGCAGCATCTTTCTGAACGTTAGTCCTCCACAAATTGTAAATGACTGTGACATATAGCATTCATTGAGTGCTTATCATTAGAAACAGGGAATGATTATACATTTAAAGATAGATTACACCAACCATGTAAATATAATTTATATGTGCATGAGCACAGTCACACTCTTTTCTTGATGTCTTTGGCGATTTGTAAATGAAGTATTATGGTGATTTGTTGTTATACCAAATAAG
Organism: Labeo catla; assembly: GCA_012976165.1. Classification (NCBI taxonomy): domain Eukaryota; kingdom Metazoa; phylum Chordata; class Actinopteri; order Cypriniformes; family Cyprinidae; genus Labeo; species Labeo catla. Next base: position 6,502 of record VONZ01000538.1, read on the forward strand.
TTGTAATTGTGAATGTTGACTGTGCAATTGGTTTAGCATTTTTTTGTCTTATTAGGTACGATAATGCATGTGAAAAATCGTTGTTGTATAGCAAGGGTTTTTAAACTGGGGACCCAAACAAAGAGTGCTAGGGGTCTTTAGAAAAGTTTTCAGAAAAGCAGTGTATGAATAAATGAAAAATAAGTACATGTAACCGTACATTACTGTAGTGATTAGAAAGCAAAAAAATGTACAAAGTTTACAGAAAATAAACTCAATGTAAAACAGTACTACTGATAAGATTAAATAACTTAAGTAATTTAAATGATTTAAATACTATAATAAGTACATCAAACATTAAAAATAAGTGCAGAAGTAGATAAGTAAATAAATAAATGTTACTGTAGTGAGTCCAAAAGCAAAAAAGTCGAACAGTTTATAGAAAAACTAAAAAACTAACTAAATAAATAAATAATGATAAGAATAAATAATTACCATAAAACAAGAATTTTATTATCTATTTATCAAAAAACTTTTTAAATATGTATACAAGATATTAAAAATGTGCATAAGTAGATAAGTAAATAAATACTTACTACTGTAGTGAGTACAAAAGAAAAATAGTCTAACAGTTTATAGAGAAACTAAAAATTATTGCTAAATGAATAAAAGAGAAAGAAAAAGATGATGCTAGAAAAATAGTGAAAAAAAAAATAATAATTTAAATAAGATTAAATAATTATTATAAAGCAAGAATTTGATTATCAGGGAAAAAACTATTTAAATATGTATACAAGACATTAACAATAAGTGCATAAGTAGATAAGTAAATACATACTACTGTAGTGATTACAAAAGCAAAATAGTCTAACAGGTTATAGAAAAATTTTGTAAAAAAATTTAATTAATTAAATAATAATTAAATAAATAAAGATTAAATAAATAATTTAAATAAATACAAATTATATTTTCAGAAAAAAAATATTTAAAATTAATTCATTTAAATAATTGTATAAGAATTTGATTATTGGAAAAATGATTTAAATTTTAAAATAAGTACATAAGACATTAAAAACAAGTACACAAGTAGATAATTAAATAATGCGTATTATTGTAGTGAATAAAAAAAAAAGCTAATTATTGTAACAAGGTTTATAGAAGAAAACGGTAAAAATGTAAATCAAAAATTTGATTTTAAATGATAATTAAATGTAGAAACTAAATATTTTACAAACAACATTTTACATTTACTATACATTTATTATAATCTTTTTTTTGTTTTTTGCTTTGCTTTGTTTGTTTGTTTGTTTGTTTGTTTGTTTGTTTGTTTTGTTTTTGTTTTTCCAGTTTTCCAAATAATATTTTACACATTTATAATAATCTTTTTCCCACCCCAAAGTATAAATTGGGTCTTTATGCCTTAAAATATATAACTGTCTTAAATTTTAGCATGGCGGTCTCTTGATTAAGAATGATCATATTTGTGGATCTGTGGTGTCTAAAAGTTTGAAAACCTCTGCTCTATGGCAGCACGAGAATGCTAAAAATAAAGCAAAAAGCCATTTGATTTTGCAGCGGGTAACTGGTGCTCTCAGGGAGGACAGAAAACGGTTTTATCCCTGGAATCGTTGAATGGGCTTTTAATAGGTTGTTGAGAGTCAAGCTCTCAGGCAGCTACACAAGTGCCTCCGAAGAACAATTCATGGAATCTCTCAAAGTTTGGTTGCGTAAGATCTCCCAAAGACTTAGCATTTTGAGGTACACTACCGTTCAAAAGTTTGGGGTCAGTAAGACTTGTAATAGTCTTTAAAGAAGTCTCTTATGCTCATCAAGGCTGCATTTATTTGATTAAAAATATAGAAAAAAAACAGTAATATTGCAAAATGTTTTTACAATATAAAATAATGTTTTTTATTTTAACATACTTTAAAATAGAATTTATTCCTGTGATGAAAAGCTGAATTTTTATCAGCTGTTACTCCAGTCTTAAGTGTCACATGATCCTTCAGAAATCATTCTAATATGCGGATTTATTATTAGAATGATCAATGTTGGATAATATCAACAGTTGTGCTGCCAAATATTTTTTGGAACCTGTTTTTTTTTTCAGGATTCTTTCATGAATAACAAGTTTAAAAAGTACAGTGTTTATTCAAAATATAAATATTTTATAACAATGTAAATTATTTATTATTAACTTTTAATAAACTTTTAATTATTAACTTAATACATCCTTAAACAATAAAAATGTACTGACCCCAAACTTTTGAACGGTAGTGTACTTTAATCAAATGTGAGATACTTAGTACTAATTTGAATTCCATTCCAAACATGCTGTGCTTTCTTTAACCAACAACCTGACAAACTCACTTTCTCTTCATGACTCACCAATTATTTCCCATTCATATGGCATGTTCTTCACCAGAAGCACCTGGATCTGCTTGTCAGCTGTGTTAACCCAGCACTGGCTCAGATGTCTGACACCTGAGGAGGGGAAAAGCTTTCTGTGACAGAATTGTCCCACAGACCATCATGTTAAACTTTACTAAAGGACAAATTGATCAGAGTTCAGGAAAGAGGTGGTAAGTGTTTAGAGAACTTGAGTTTGTGCTTTTTATTCTAATGCAGAAATTGATGTTAAGATGTTTATTTATAAATGCATTCCATGCATGCTTTTCATCCTAAGAAAGTACATTGCATTAAATATTTAATTAATTTTAAATTAAATAATTATTTTTGTTTAATTATTTATCTATACATTTATGCATTTGTACATTGTTATTTATGCATTCAGTGGATGTTTTTTTATGCTAAGTGGCTCACATTGCATTCAAGACATAGCATTTATGTATTTAATCAGGCTATTTATTTGTTTATTTATTTTGTTTTATTTTTAATTAATTTATCTGTTATTTATTTATCTATAATTTATCTATATCTATCTATCTATCTATCTATCTATCTATCTATCTGTCATTCTATCAAGGCATAGTGTTTATGTATTTAATCAGGCTATTATGTATTTTTTTATTCATTTATTTCTGTTATTCATTTATTTATTAATATATATATATATATATATATATATTGCCCAAAATTGTAAATGCAACACTTTTGTTTTTGCCCCCATTTTTCATGAGCTGAATTCAAAGATCTAAGACTTTTTCTATGTACACAAAAGGCCTATTTCTCTCAAGTATTGTTCACAAATCTGTCTAAATCTGTGTTAGTGAGCACTTCTCCTTTGCCGAAATAATTCATCCACCTCACAGGTGTGGCATATCAAGATGCTGATTAGACAGCATGATTATTGCACAGGTGTGCCTTAGGCTGGCCACAATAAAAGGCCACTCTAAAATGTGCAGTTTTATCACACAGCACAATGCCACAGATGTCGCAAGTTTTGAGGGAGTGTGCAATTGGCATGCTGACTCCAGGAATGTCCACCAGAGCTGTTGCCTGTGAATTGAATGTTCATTTCTCCACCATAAGCTGTCTCCAAAGGCGTTTCAGAGAATTTGGCAGTACATCCAACCGGCCTCACGACTGCAGACCTCCACATCCAGCATCTTCACCTCCAAGATTGTCTGAGACCAGCCACCCGGACAGCTGCTGCAACAATTGGTTTGCATAACCAAAGAATTTCTGCACAAACGGTCAGAAACTGTTTCAGAGAAGCTCATCTGCATGCTTGCCGTCCTCTTTGGGGTCTCAACCTGACTGCAGTTCGTTGTTGTAACCGACTTGAGTGGGCAAATGCTCACATTCGATGGCGTCTGGCACTTTGGAGAGGTGTTCTCTTCACGGATGAATCCCGGTTTTCACTGTACAGGGCAGATGGCAGACAGCGTGTATGGCGTTGTGTGGGTGAGCGGCTTGCTGGTGTCAACGTTGTGGATCAAGTGGCCCATGGTGGCGGTGGGGTTATGGTATGGGCAGGCGTATATATATCATATATATGGATATATCATATGGATATCATATGGATACATTATACAACGAACACAGGTGCATTTTATTGATGGCATTTTGAATGCAGAGATACCGTGACGAGATCCTGAGGCCCATTGTGCCATTCATCTATGACCATCATCTCATGTTGCAGCATCTAATCGGCATCTTGATATGCCACACCTGTGAGGTGGATGGATTTAAAAAAACCTAAAAGGTGCCTTAATTAGTGTGATAGCGTGCATTGCTTCATTTAAGAGACAATCAAAAAAGATGTGTATTTAAATTAATTTCTTTTAATGCACTGCCTTCAATAAGACTAATTATTTGAATTGTCATTACATCAGAAATATCTCAAGAATATGTATTTTTGCACTGCTGAAAGATTCATTTACTTTTCCAAATTTAGAGCAGTGCAGCTAATTAAAAATCTCATAATGTTCTTTTGTTGGTAAGTTTATTACTAGTTTGATCCATTCTAGGAAAACTCCTTATATTTAATCTTTGTCCTTTTCAGGGCATATTAAAATGTCATGTCTCTTCTGGCCTGAGTGTATCTGGTGATTCATGTGTTTTTATTGCAGTTTTGTACACTGCAGTACTGATTTCTTGTTCAAGCATGAATCATGAAACCCCTTCGTACAAGAACCATTGACCCGATACTGGAAATAGATGAATAGGCTGGAATCAAAATAAATCGTATATGTCTGTATTGAAAAACAAATTAGTTTCATAGTATTGTCTGAAATGTCTGAACAGAGAAAATCCATTGGTGGTCTTGCGTGGGAAACTGATGTGATTTGTGCTCTGCTCCATCTAACCTTATTAGACTCACTGTCAAAAACCACCAGCAGGTGTCTCGAAAAAGTGCTTTTAATTACAGCTGTGAGTCATAGCTGCAATTCTGCATCCATAGGAGCACGTACAGACCCCTGCACTCCAACAGCCAGTGTATTGTCACACAACAACAATGTCCATCACTGGCAGAGCGAGGCAGAGAGCAACAGGGGAGCTCCATTAGCTCCATTACGGCACAGTCAGAAGTCGTCAGGTTTTTATCAAGAATGTGAATGTATTGTTGATGTCGGTCAGCTCCACCCCCTTGGCTGTTCAATTGGTCTGATTGGCTCATTCCCTTAATGGTCTTTTTTGTGCTGGCTGATGGAAGTGTGTGAGTTTATAACAGTGAAACAGAGACTGAATTGAGTAGAAAGGCAAAGATAAATAGACAAGTTTTTTTTTTTTTTTTAATGTGGAAAGCCTAGGATGAAACAATGAGAAGGCTGAATCTGAATTATTAAAGGTAATCAAAAGCAAAGCTTTCTGCAAGACAAGCTTTACCTTCAGCTATAACCTACAGGATGGATGCAAAACTTGAATTACAGTGATAGGCTGATAAAGGAGACAAGCCCATAATTTTATCTCTTTTTTTGCAGTTTTGAGATCATTCATATTGAATATCACACTTTTTTTTTTTTCTTTTGAGATCTTTGTGTGTTTCTCAATATTCAGTGAAATATCTGTCGGTTGGTTGTATAATCGAAATTACTTTTCTGTACAATGAGGTCTAAAAGATTAAGACAACTTTGAAGATTTAAACTTCATTTTGTATTTCTTTTTATTTCTAAAAAGCACTAAAAACTGTGTATAAAATATATAAAATGTAATATTTAAAAGATACATATATACATATATTGCATCTCACTCTTCATGCTTTTTTCTCACAATTCTAACTTTTTTTTTCTCGCAATTCAGAATTTTTTTCTATTTTTTTTTTTTTTTGCAAGATACACAGAATTACAAGATATATACTTACAATTATATGAAAAAGTCAGAATTAGTCAAATTAATGTTAAATTACAATTGCAAAGAAAATTCAGAATTTTGAGGAAAAAAAGGCAGTTGTTTTTTATTTTTTCTATTCCAGAAAGAAAAACTGATTTATGAGACATGAACTCAGAATTCTGTGTAAAAAGTCAGAAATCTATAGAAATTGGTATCTCACAATTCTTTTACATGTTTATATCTTCCAGTTATGAGAAAAAAAATTAATTGACTGAATAAAGAAAAAAGTCTGAATTGTTAGATAGAAACATACAATTCTGAGGAAAAAAAAAAGAATTGCAAGGAAAAGTTAGAACTGTGAGATAAAATTACTTTTTATTCTGTGGCAGAGACAAAAAACAAAATTGTGAGATGCAAACAATTATGAGTCAGAATTTTTATGGAATTGAATATAAATTGACTATTTGTAGATGGTACCATAAGGTCCACCACTGAGATGGGGCCAGTTTAGTTTTAGTAAATGAATATTTATGGTTTAGAGCATTCTCCTTTACTTACTGAGGCTGTGTTAAATTTCTCCACCACAAATGATCCGAAGTCCTATTCGCTAAAGCGTGAATAAAGCAAATCAGCTGGCTTGCTAATGTAAAGCGCAGACACTGTTTATTCCGAGATTCATCAAAAGCAGTGGTTTTATTAAGAAAGGCCCGAGCTCTTTAAAAGGCTTTAAATGTAATCTAGCAGAGCCCAGACTCAGCGTCTCAGTGTGATCGTGCCATTAATCTTGTTACGGGCCTGCACTCCCTACCAGCTTTAAATATGCATTAAAAAGAATGGAGCCATTGAGCATATTTGGTGTATAAAAGATATTGGCTCGTCATTAAAAAGCCATGTTAGCCCTTTAAAGTGAGGAGAGGTGATTTCATGCTTGAGCGGCTGCTGTGCCACCCTTGAGCTGCTGTCCTTGGTGGAGCGTCCTGCTCTCGTGCCACTCAAAGAACAGCCCTTCACCAACAGTGTGATGGAGCTGAGAGAGGAAAGAAAGAAGAGGAAAAGGTCAAAGGTCAGAATTTAGAAGTGGATTGAGGTCAAGTCCTGTAGGAGTCAGTCAGAATCTATCATTCATTGTATCGCTGTTTCTATCATTCTATCGTTCCATCAGTCATTCTAAAAAAAATTTTCTACTGTTCTTTCTATCATTCTATTTTAATTCTTATATTATCATTCTACAGTTCTTTCTGTCATTATTTCTGTTTATCTTTCCATCATTCTGTCTGTTGTTTTATATATTGTTTATATATATATATATATATATATTATATTTTGTCTGTCTTTCGCTCTGCCTATCTGTCGTTCTGTCCGCCTGTCTGTCTGTCTTTTGTTTTTTGTTTTGTCTGTCCATTTATCTATCTGTCTGCCTGTAGATAGACAACAACAAAGACTTTCATTCTGTCTGTCTGTCGTTCTGCCTATCTACGGACAGATAGATTATCTATCTGTCTGGTGTCTTCTGTCTGTTGTTTTGTGTATCTACAGACAGCTAGATTGATGGACAGATAGAAAGACATATACATAGAACGAAAGACATTCAGACAGACAAAACGACAGACAGATCGATCAATAGAACAGACATACTTTCATTCTGTCTATCTGTCTATCTATCTGTCTGTCTGTCATTTTGTCCGTCTGTGGTTCGATCGGTCGGTCTGGCTGTCTGTCTTTCTTTTTTTCGATCTATCTGCCTGGTGTTGTACCTGTTTGTCTCTTTGCCTTTTTTTTCTGTCTGTCTATCTGTCTGTCTATCTGTCTGTCTATCTGTCTGTCTGTCTGTCTGTCTGTCTGTATGTCTTTCGTTCTGGCTATTGCTCTAGTTATTGTTATATCCTTATCCTATATTCTGTTGCTCTATCATTCTATTGCTGTATAATTTTACCTGTCGTTTTGTCATTTATCCTCTCTCTCTATTTTTAATTCTATAGTTTTTGTAAATCGTCATTCTGTCTGTCAGTCTGTAGTTGTCATTTTGTTGTCTTTCATTCTATATATCTGTCTTTTCTTCTCTGTCTGTCTGTATGTCTGTAGTACATACTTTCATCCTGTCTGTTGTTCTGTCTGTCTCCGTCTGTCTCGGTCTTATCTGACGTCTGTTCTATCAATAGATCTGTCTGTCGTTTTGTCTTTCTGAACGTCTTTCATTCTATCTATATGTCTGTCTGTCCATCAATCTGTCTAGATAGACAGAACATATCTATCTATCTATCTATCTGTCTGTCTGTCTGTCTATCTGTATATCTGTCTATCTGTCTGTCTGTCTGTCTGTCTGTCTATCTATCTGTCTATCTATCTACCTATCTATCTGTCTTTCTTTTTACCTATTCCCTCAATGTGTTTGCCTATCGATCCGTCTGTCCATCCATCCATCATACACCCAATGATATATTTTATGAAGAGAATATTTGTATTTTTCTCCCAGCAGAATTGTCAACATGTTCCGACATCCTGCCCTACAAAGACGTTACTGATCCTTATTTCAATGTCCTTTGTAAATGACTAACAAGGAAAAACTGTGTGCCGACTGACCCAGAAATGAGCGAGACTCATCCACAGTGCGGGAGTGTATCAGTTCCTCTGAGCAATCCCACCGTCGTACCGGCCCCTAGCACGAGACGCTCAATCAACTATGCATGACTTGACCTTAATAGGTTTCTTCACTGGAAATTTGGAACGGTTGTTAGCTGCTCGACTGGTGTGGAACCACTTTGGTCCCTTGAGAATGGAGCTATAGTATAACAGTTTGCAAGAACAACTATCACATGGCCATAGTCATAAAAGCAAGAAGGAGGGGAGGATGGTTGCTATACTAATTTGCAATCTATGTAACATGAAATATTCAAAGTTTATTATAGTGTCACTTTCTGTCTGGTTAAAATGGAGATGAAAGTAGCCCCAGAGACATGCTCTGCTTTTTATGTCCATACGTACTATATATGTTTAACTCATACGTAGTTAACTTGGGGGGAAAAAAAAGTTTAATGTGAAACCTACAGAGCTTTCACACTATACACAAATAAAAAGTCAAATAACATAATATAAACACAATATAAAGCATAAACTAGCCATATATTGCTTTTGTTTTGAAAAATATAATTCAGTTGTTTTTGTATTTCATCTTTGTTCTCTTGATCTGTCTGGCTATCTATCTGTCCTTCTGTCCATCGTTCTAGCAATCTGTCTGTCTGGTGTCTGTCGTTCTATGTATTTATCTATTTGTCTGTCTATTTTTCTTTCTATCTGTGTTTCATTCTGTTTATCTGTCTGTCTGTCTTTCATTCTGTTGATTGGTCTGTCTTTCATTCTGTCTGTCGTTCTGTCCATCTGTTGTTCTATCTGTCTGTTTTTCATACTGTCTGTTCTTCTGTCCATCTGTCATTCTGTCTCTTTATCTCTCTCTCTGTCTATTGTTCTTTCTGTCTATTTAATTTTGTCGTTCTGTCCATCTTTTGTTCTATCTGACTGTCTTTCATTCTGTCTTTAATTTTGTCATTTTGTCCATTTGTTGTTCTGTCTGTCTGTCTGTCTGTCTGTCTTTAATTATATTGATCGGTCTGTCTTTTATTCTGTCCGTCTGTTGTTCTATCTGACTATCTTTCATTCTATCATTCTGTCCATCTCTCGTTCTGTCTGTCCATTGTTCTTTCTGTCTGTCTGTCTATCTGTCTGTCTGTCTTTTGTTCTATCTGTCTGTCTTTCATTCTGTCTGTCTCTCTGTCTGACGCTCTGCCGCTCTGCCGTCTATATGTCTTTCATTCTATCGATCTAACTGTCTGTCATTCTGTCTGGCTGTCGTTCTATGTCTGTCTGTTTTTCATTATATCTGTGTGTCTGTCTTTCGTTCTGTCTGTCTATCTGTCGGTCTGTCTATTTGTCTGTCTGTTATTCTGTCAAGCTGTCAATCTTTTGTTCTTTCTCTCTGTCTTTCATTCTATCTCTGTCTTTCATTCTGTTGATCTGTCTGTCTGTCGTTCTGTCTGGTTTCTGTCCATCTGTTGTTCTACCTATCTGTTATTCTGTCAGTTGTTCTATCTGTTTATTTGTCCATCTGTAATTCTGTTGATCTGTCTGTCTATCTTTTGTTCTATCTGCTGTTTTTAATCCTGTCTATCTCTCCGTCTGTCTGTCTATCTGTTTGTCGTCCTGTTCATTGTTCTAGCAATCTGTCTGGTATATTTCTGTCAATCATTCTATCTATTTATCTGTCTGTCTATCTGTCTGTTTCATTCCATTTATCTGTCTCTGTCTTTCATTCTGTCTGTCGATATGTCCATCTGTTGTTTGATCTGTCTGTGTTTTATTCTGTCCTTCGGTTTGTCCGTCTGTTGATCTGTCTGTCTGTCTATCTCTCTATTTGCCATTCTGTCCGCCTGACCTGTCCCGTCTGTCTTTTAATTTTATCGATCTTTCTAACTGTCTCTCATTCTGCGTCTGTCTGTTTTTCATTCTATCTGGTTGTCTTTTGTTCTGTCTGTCTGTCTGTCTTTCATTCTGTCTGGTTATCTTTGTGGTGTCTTTCCATCTGTTGTTCTGTCTGTTTGTCTTTTGTTGTGTCTGTCTGTCTTTCATTCTGTCTGTCTCTCTGTCAGTCTTTCATTCTATCTAACTGTCTGTCATTCTGTCTGGTGTCTGTCCATCTGTTGTTCTCTCTGTCTGTCTGTCTATCTAGCTGTCTGTCTGTCCGCCTGTTTTTCTGTCTATCTGTCTGTTGTTCTATCTGTCTATTTGTCTGTCTGTCGATCTGTCTGTGTTTGATTCTATCTATCTGTCTGTCTGTCTGTCTGTCTTTCATTCTGTCTGCTGTTCTGTCAATCTGTCATTCTGTCTATATATCTATCTGTCTGGCTGTCTGTCTTTCATTCTGTCTGTGTCTGCCTCTCTTTCATTCTATTTATCTGTCTGGCTTTTTTATTCTGTCTTTGTCATTCTGTCCATCTGTTGTTCTTTTGGTCGGTCCGTCAGTCTGTCTGTTGGTCTGTCTGTCTGTCTCACTGTCTGATCTATCATTCTTATCTAGCTATCATTCCATCTATCGTTCTATTTATCTCTATAGCTGTCTTATGAGATGCCATCCCACTCCTGTATCTGGGCATAGCTTTGGTCATACCTATATCATAACAAATTGAGTGTTTAATGAATTTTCATGCTGTCTGCGTTCACTGATCTAGAACAGAATTTCTCATTATTTTTCCGTCACTCTGGTAACCTCGCATGCAAGTCTATGTCTCTGATCACGATACGAATTAGTGAAGCGCATGGACAATTCTTCTCCAGGCTCACGCTGGGAACCTCTTACCCACCAGCTGAGCTTTCCAGACGGTTTGACGGGGAACATCGATAGGACGCCCCTTCACTGAATGAGAGCTTCAACGAGGTGAGACCACTCATACAGACCTCTGTCTAACACACAGACACTCTCAGACCTGCAGCTTTTATTGACACGGGACCTGTTTGGTCTTGCCTGTAAGTAAACAGTCTCTTCCAGCTGAGCGAATTAATCACAACAAAGGTTATCAGCAAAGCACAATGAGATTAATATGCATGGGCATTTGTCATTTAGTCCAAACCTAGGATGTCCTAAAAACATACCTGTTTACTTGCATATATGTTTACAATGTTTAAATGAAGGAAACATAAAGCTAATTATAATTAACACAGACTTACCCTGACTTTGCTTTGACTAAAAGAGTACAAAACACAAAAAGAGGTAATTTATAAATCATTTTCACCTTTGAGAATGTCTCCAAGGGAATGTTCTGTCAGATTAATCTTACTAATTTATCCCCACAGAATAGCTAAATCAAGACACTCACACACAACCACAAGGTGATTTGTTGAGCTGCTGTTCAGGCAGTGCTATCGCAGAAATGCAAATATCTTTTGTAATTAGTGCTGCGTGTTTTGATGCACAGTATTTCTCCTTTACCTGTGAGCCGTGTTCCTTCTCTAACAACTTAAATTTGAATTCATTAATTTAGATCACACTTTTATCCAAAGTGACCTACAAATACGAGATGCAAGGAGAAGCAATAAACCATCTTCCATCTGTAACGACGCACAGGACAAATCTGCTGACATTAAATTGAAGGTACAAGTGCACTACATTTTACTGTATTTTTCTAAATGCATCCCATTCATTCATTTTGTGGTGTAAGTAGGAGAAAATTAAATGGTTTTCATTACAATTAGCATTCAGTTTATTAGATAATGCATTAGTATTATACCAAAATCTTTAATGGTCTTTGTTCATTTAAGTTAATGTAAATTTCTACACGTGTTACGTGTTTACAGGTTTGTAAACTCTTATACTGGTCTAGGATATTTTGCCCATTTGATTTTTAAACTCTGTTTTAGTGAATCAGTGGATCACTTCAACAAATTATTTTAAAATAACCAATTCCAAAGAATGATTTATGTGCCAAACATATAATTACAGGTCCGTAGAAGCTGGTTCTGTGCTGTATGAATAAACAAGCGACAGGTGTCAGCCTGCTTTTCACATTCAAACCAAGACGACCAAAAAAACCAACAGGCTGTTTATTTGCCATATGCTGCATGCTGTCAGACGAACATATCTGCTTGTTAAATTAGCTCACATATCAGTTCTCTCCTCTGACATGAGTGAGTTCTTTCAGCTATTAGACTGTAACAGATTTCAAGTTTTGTCTGCATAATGATGAATGCATGTAACAAGTCAAGCGTTTGTACTTACTTTGGCTTGTAATTGCATGATAATGTGTTGAATTGCAGGGCGCTGTCACCACCTCTTGTGCAGGTCATTAAGAAGCAGCCGCTGTCACCTGTCACCAGCCTGTGTCAGTCGCTAGCCATGATGTGCAGCTATTATTTTTAGAAATATTGCCTATTATTTTTATGTTTTGATGTAATAACAAGCTCCGATGAGAGGTAATGCAGGTCGCAATTAAATGCAATCACTAGCTGACCTTTGCAACGCTGAATCTTGGTCCGCTTCAGGCTTGTTGCTGCTAGCGTGTTAACTTGTAATGGTTGACATATGCTTTCTCTTTATCAGCCGCCTTACTCTGAGGCTCTTCCCCAAGGGCTTCACAGATGGATGTCAATTTAGAGATGAAGCGAGCTAGCGGGGTTTAGATGGACTTAGTTTAAGAGCTGCTAAATACTTACACATCAAAGCCTTTAAAACCTTTTGACGGATGAAACTTCTGTTTGTGTGTGTGTTAGGACTAAGGGGGGATTGAACCCACTGAAAGTGTTTATGTAGCACCCATCAGGTAATGCTACAAATACACCAAAACATTGCATTTGTGCAGTGGAATTCTGCATTTAGCATGCATTCAGCTTTTTAAAATGATACAAATGCATTTAACATTATATACAGTACTACTGTTGCAGTCAGTATGATTTTGTTTGAAAGAAATGAATACATTTTTATCAGCAATAAATTAAAGTCAAAATAAAGACATATGTAATATAGAAAAGATTTTTATATCAAATAAATCCTGAAAAAAGTTTCACTTTTTCCACAGAAATATTAAGACGCACAGCTGCTTTCAACTTTAATAATAAGAAATATTTTTGACACATTTGTCACATTTTCATGTGACACTGAAGACTGAAGTAATGATGCTAAAAATTCAACTTTTCATCACAGGAATAAATTCTGTTTTATTTATTAAATTGTATTGCAACAGTTATTTTAAATTGTAGTAATATTTCACAATATTATCGTTTTAACTGTAGTTTTGATCAAATAAATGCAGCCTTAGTGAGCATAGAGACTTAAGTTTTAGGTTTTTTTTTTTGTTTGTTTTTTTTAACAAAAATGAATACTTTTATTTAGCAAGAATGTATTAAATTGACATTTGACCTTTATGATGTTAACAATATTATAATATTTATAAAATTTTAGTATTGATAATATTTAGAAATGCGTCTTGAACAACAAATCAGAATATTAGAATGATTTTTAATTAAGGATCACTGAAGACTGGAGTAATTGAAGCTGAAAATTCAGGTTTACATCACAGAAATAAATTGCTTTAAAAAATATATTGCAACAGAAAACAGTTGCATTAAATTATAATAATATTTAACATTTTTACAGTTTTTACTGTAGTTTTAATCAAATAAACACAGTCCTGGTGAGCATAAAGAACTATAATACTGTGAAATATTATTACAGTATAAAAGAAAATAATAAGAAGAATAATAATCTTACTGACTGATTTGATTAATATATTGTCTAAAAGGGTATTAATTTCTCAAAAAATATTACAAATTACAGTTTTTTTTTTTTAAATCAAAATAATCCTTATAAATAATTTCCTCTAAAATATTAAACGGCAAAAACTGTTTTCAACATTTAAAATAAGAACCATTATTAATAATTCAGTATTAATAAAAAAAAAAGTATTAATTCTTTTTTTATTAAAAAAAGTATTAATTTCTTAAAAAAAGTTTAAGGTTTGGATTTGTAAATGTTTTATTTATTTTTTTTTTTAAATGAAAAAGTCTCTTATGCTCACCAAGGCTGCATTTATTTTCTGAAAAATACAGTAAAAACTGTAATATTTTGAAATATTATTAAAATTTAAAATAGCTCTTTTCAATTTGAATATATTTTAAAATGTAGTTTATTCTTGTGATTCAAAGCTGAATTTTCAGCATCATTACTCCAATCCTCAGTGTTGCATGATCCTTCAGAAAACATTAATCAATTAATCAGAAATCATGTTGATTTGCTGCTTAATTATTATCAGTTAATATTAAAACTTTTAAACGATACAGCATATATGCATGATTAAATGCTCTTCTATATCATTTGATAGTGATTTGATTAATTACTTACAGAAAATATGCAGATATCTGAAAGAAAAAAAAAATATATATATATATATATATATATATATTTCACAGACATTAATTGCACAGGCAAATAGTGATATTTTTTGAATGAGGAATATATAATAAATTAAGAATTTACTAAAAAAGGAAGTGTATTAAAAGAATGACTATTACTGGCACTGGTTGCATTGGATTGGAGGTGGTTTGTGAATGTGATGCAGGGTTTTGTATTGAAAATGTTCAATTTGTGCATTGATTTGTAAGCCCACTGTAAATGTTCTGTGACTGTTGCTGTGAAGTCATATACTTGCGTGAGTGCATGTTAGGAAAAAAAAAAAAAAGAAAGATCCGTTATGAAATGTGTCCATGTCACACAGATGTTAGTGTCATCTGTCCGGATGGCTTTTAAAAAGCCATTTATTCCACTTAAAAACAGGCTGTGTGCTTTCACTGACCAGACGATGGGCTGTAAAAGCCATTCACGAGACATGACCTCTGACATGTTATCATGTAGTATGATTGAACCTCTGGAGAGATTCTTCTAATATGTTTCACGGTACTGTATGTTTTCACTTTTGTCATTTGAAAGAACACTCATGGGCATCTATACCATACAGGAGCATTAGATACCACAAACTGTTCAGCTGCCGCTTCTGTGTTTGCTCTGCAGGTGAATGATGCTGCTGTTATGATGACTGCACACTCCATGAGTCTGTAATGGGAGTGGTGTAGTTTTGTCTCACTGGGGTGCTTGCAGTGCAGATGGGGAGTAAAACATAGTGTTCATTTAAATAACACTACCCTTTAAAAGTTTGGGGTTGGTGGGTATTTATTTACTTATTTAAAATGTTGTAAAGTCTCTTATGTTTACCAAAGCTGCATTCATTTGATGAAAAATACAGTAAAAACTGTAATATTCTGAAATATTAGTTTTCTGTTGATATGTTTTAATGTAATTTATTTCTGTAATGCAAAGCTGAATTTTCAGCATCATTACCTCGGTCTTCAGTGTTACACGAACCTTCAGAAATAATTCTGATATGCTGCTTAAGAAACATTTATTACGATTTTTTTATTTTTATTATTTCATTTTCACTTGCTTTTCAAATGCACTAGCCAAGTATCATTATTTTTACCCATTTGTTTCAAAACCTGAGCTGCATCATTTCGGAAACCTGAGTGTCTGAAATGTATTGCCATGTCATGATCAAATCCTAAACATAATGTCCAATCCTGATTTTCTATCTATGCAGTAATTCTGTGAACCTTCCAACAGGTCTGTTGAATTGAGATCAGCAGGCTGAAGAGCTATGACAGGAATGTGTGCTTCATGCTGCTTCCACTTTATGATGTTGGAAGAATCCATTGGAAATGGCCACAGAGGGACGCCCACCATGGTCAACAACAGCCCTTAATCGATGAGCCACTATTGGCACAAAGATGTCTGAAGAAAAATTCACCATATTCAATCACCACCAGCAGCTTTTTCCATTTACACAAGGCATGATGGGTCAATGAATTCAATCCATTTATGCCTAAACTGGAGACAGCCGTTCTGCACGTTGAAGCATTTTGGTGATCATGTACCAACTGCATCATATCAAGGTAATGAATGAGCTTCAGCTGTAGTCATCACTTCTCATTTTTCATATAAATGTCTACATGCTTTAAACATGGATGCTTGATTTTCTACTCAGCTGTTTGTGTTTTTTGATCATAACCCTCACCTGATAGCTTTAACGGGATAGCTCAATCAAAAATGAAAATCATTTACTCACCCTCATGTCATTCCAATTGTATGACTTACTTCTGTAGGAAAACACTACTGATAAAATGCTTGGAATAATTACGATTTTTTAAAATGTTTTTAAAAGAATTATATCTCTTGTCCTCACCAATGCTGCATTTATTTAATCAGAAATACAGTAAAAACTCTAATATTGTGAAATGTTATTACAGTTTGATATAGCGGTTTTCTTTTTGAATATATTTAAAAATGTAATTTATTCCTGTGATGCAGGAATTAAAGCAATTAAAGAAAGAAAATAAATAGTTATAATATTTATAATATAATAGTAGTATAAAATCTAAACTTTTTGTAGATTGTTCTGATTAAATAAAATATACACTACCACTCAAAAAGATAAAAAAAAAAAAAAGTTTTATAAAGCAAGGTTGCATTAAATTGGTCAAACACAGCAGAAATAGTTTGAAACATAAAATATTTCAAAGAAATACTGTTTTTCAGAATTTTATATTCATCAAAGAATTTTTTTTTTAATGTATTGAAATAGAAAACTTTTTTTTTTTTTTAATTGCAAGAATAAATTCAAACTTTTATTAGCAATAATTAATCAAATTGATCAAAAGAGACAGCAACATTTAATAATGTTTAAAAAAAAATGTAATAAATAAATGCTGGTCTTCTGAATAATCTTACAAAAAAAAATAAAATAGATCATTTTCTGCCAAAATATTAAACTCTTTTCAACACTGAAAATCATAGTAACTGTTTCTTGAGCATCAAATCAGAATATTATAATGATTTCTGAAGGATCATGTGACACTGAAGATGGAATATTCAGTTTTGCATCACAGAAATACATTTTAAAATATATTAAAAACAAAGTTATTTTAATTGTAATATTATTTCACAATATTACTTGCTGATGTATTTTTGATCAAATAAGAAATCTTAATTCCAATTTTTGTTTGTTTGTTTGTTTATTTATTTATTTGTTTAAATTTAAATTTTATTTTTTAAATAACCTGCAAGCTACTTACTCTGGTACCTTTAAACCACAGCGTCATTCAAAATATTATCTTTTGTGTTCTGGAAAAGAAATACACACACAAGGTAACCGAGGTAAAGCAAACGAACATGAAATTTCAGAACAGATGGGAGAACCTTGAGGAAACTGTGAGACCGGGCTACAACACGTTCACCCTTGCGTCTGATAACGTCGGCCTCGCCAAAACCCACAGCGCCCGTTGTGCTTCTTACCTAACCTTGATCTATTATCCGGACCAGGGCAAAACTGTGCTCACATCAGAGAGGTGAGTGTTAGTTTCACCCGCAATCGATTTCTTTCGTCTTTAATGGATGGCTTTATTTAGCCGCGAGAAAGAGCACCACTCTCTCATACACGACCAGCAAGCTGTTTAATAGACCCAAATCTATATTTCATTAAAATGATGACATTCAGCACCCCCTGCTTGCTCTTAACTCCTGTCCTATCGATCGCCGGCCGTTTAACTCTTGTAGTCGTGTGATAAATGGGCCGCTCGTAGGTGGTGCTCTCCTTCGAACCTCCACTTTTCATGCTAATAAGAGAGGCTCTTGATTCAGTCCGTGTCAGGTGGGGTCATAGGTCACGGCGGTGCCTCTGCGACACACAAGCGTGGATTTCTCATCTGTTAGACAGAATCCAAGGTACGAAGCAGGTCGGGCACGGTCGCATTCTGGCACAGATGGAGAATAAATGGCTCGGGTTGCACAGAGATTCATCTCACTCAGTCGGCTCATATCTGCTCCATTTGTCATCGGGACAACAACAAAAACTATTGTATCGATTTCATACCCAGAAAGCACGAAAGTCTTCACAGCTGCCATTAATGTTTAAAGACTATTTGAATTAACTCACTTTTTGCTTTCTCTTTGCGTTACTGTAGCATGTGAGAATGTATTATCAGATTGTCGTGAAACCTGTCAAGAGCGTGTCACAGAATCAACATACGTTCATCAAAAGTTCAAAATTTTATTTTATTATTTATTTATTTTTTATTATTATTTTAAGTTAAATCAATTTATTTAATTTATTTTATGTTATTTTTATTTTATTTGTAACACTTTAGTATAGGGAACAATTCTCACTATTTACTAGATGCTTAATAGCATGCCTGTTCATAACATATTAGCTATTTATTAGTACTTATAAAGGACGTATTCTGCATCACCATACCTAAACTTGACTACCTTACTAGCTACTAATAAGCAGCAAATCAGTAGTTTATTGAGGCAAAAGTCATAATTAATGGTTTGTTAATAGCAAGAATTAGACCTTAAAATAAAGCGACATTTTATTTTATTTTATTTTATTTTATTTTATTTTATTTTATTTTATTTTATTTTATTTTACTGGAAAGAAATGAATGCTTTTATTTAGCGAAGATTTATTAAATGGATCAAAAGTGACTGTTTATAATTTATAGTGCTACAAAAGATTTGAACACTGTTCATTTGAACTTTCTGCTCATCTAAGAATTCTGAAAAATAATATTTTCAACAACATTATTAAGCAGCACAACTGTTTTTAACATTAATGTTAATAATAAACATATTTTTAGCAGTAAATCAGAATATAAGATTGATTTTTGAGGTTCATGTGACACTGAAGACTGAAGTAATGATGCTAAAAATTCAGGATTGTCATCACAAGGAAAAATTGGATTTCAAAATATATTTAACTAGAAAACAGATGTTTTAAGTTTTAAATATTTTGCAATTTTTCAGATGTCTTCCACCCCCACCCCACCCTCCAGTATTTATTTAATATTTAGGTAACCTGAACTAAGAATGAACAATATATTTACAGCATTTATAAATCATCATTTACTAATGCATTATTAAAATCACAAGTTGTGTTTGTTGACATTAGTTAATGCACTGTGAACTGAACATGAACAATGAACGACTGTATTTTTATTAACTAACATTAATAAAAAGAGTAATAAATGTATTGTTCATTGTTTGTCGCAGCCCATGTAATAGCGGTGATATTCTTCAACCGTTCGCCTTTTGTGAGTAAACTGTCATTTTTTTGTTTTTGGTTAGACTGTTCTTTCTGTCCGCCTTAAACCCGTAATTAAAGCCTCTGTACCATTTTGTATTAATACCATTTGATCTAGTGACACAGACAGTACAGAAAGCCTGACATAATTTAATATGTTGTGGAAGCTGCAGCGTTTATGATGAACTGGCAGTAACCTGACAGCTTCTTGAGGGTAAACACATTTGACATTTTCTGGTTGACCTTATGTCTGCTCTTCCAGGAGCTGATCTCTGACAGATTCCCCTCTGCTTCCTATAGAATCAGGCTGCTTAACAAGCTCCGACCGTTACAGCAACATGTCCTGTTATCAGATTATGGTTCTGGGAAGTAGTTGCTCAATCTAGAGCATTTAAACGTGAGCCAGTTGTGCCTTTAGTGGAACAATCATGTTATACACTACTGTTCAAAAGTCTCTTGTGCTCACCAACTTCGTGTATATGTCCAAAAGTAATATTGTAAAATATCATTACAGTTAAAAATAGCTTTTCAGTTTTAATACATTTTAAAATGTAATTTATTTTTTGAAAATAAATATTTATTTTTTGCAAATCTGAATATTCATCATCATTACTCCAGTCTTCAGCATCACATGATCTTTCAGAAATCATTCTAATGTGCTGATTTGCTGCCGAAACATTTATCATCAATGCCGAAAACAGTTGTGCTGCTTAATATTTTTGAGGAAACCATGGCTGTTTTTCTTCAGATTCTTTGATAAAGTTTAAAATAATGCATTTATTTGAAACAGACATCTTTCGTAACATTATAAATGTGACTCCAAACTTTTGATGTTATATAATAGGCCCATTATAGTTTATAATGCTACTTGTGTATGCTATCAATTTATGGATTATGTTATTTGCAAGCTGTTTTGCACACCACTTTACTTATGGGTTGTTTTATTCAGTGTAGATTAGTGCTTAGACCGGTTCAACCGGTTCAATCTCGCAGTTCTGACTTTTTTCTTGCGATTGTGTTTATATCTTGCAATCCTGATTTTATTTTTCCTCACAGACGTGAGTTTCAATCTTGCAGTTTTGACTTTTCTCTCAGTTGTGAGTTTGTATCTCGCAGTTCTGACTTTTTTCTCAAATGTGAGTTGTATCTCGCAGTTCTGATATAAACTCACAACTGTTAGAAAAAAGTCAGAACTGCGAGATACAAACTTGCAGTTTCTCGCAGTTCTCACATTTTCTTGCAATTGAGTTTATATCTCGCATTTCTGACTTTTTCCTCAGAAATTCTGTGATATAAACTCACAAATGCATCTCACAAATGCAAGAAATAAAGTCTTAAAGAATTGCAAGATAAAAACTTGTTATTCTGACTTTTTTCTTATAAATGCAAATTTGAATCTCGCAATTCTGACTTTTTTCTCACAATTCCTACTTTTTTCTCAGAATTGTGATATAAACTCACAATTGCGAGAAAAAAGAAAGAACTACGAGATACAAACTTGCAATATCTCGCAGTTCTGACTTTTCTCTTGCAATCATGAGTTTATATCTCACAATCCTGATTTTTTTTTCTCAGAAACGTGAGTTTCAATCTTGCAGTTCTGACTTTTCTCGCAATTGTGAGTTTGTATCTCGCAGTTCTGACTTTTTCCTCAGAAATTCTGATATAAACTCACAAATGCAAGAAATAATGTCAGAATTGCAAGACAAAAACTCTCAATTCTAACTTCTCTCACAAACGCGAGTTTGAATCTCACAATTCTGACATTTTTTTTCTCGCAGTTCCTACTTTTTTCTTAGAATTGTGATAGAAACTCAGTTGCGAGAAAAGTCAGAACTGTGAGATACAAACTTGCAATATCTCGCAGTTCTGACTTTTCATGCAATTGTGAGTTTATATCTCACAGTTCTGGCTTTTTCCTTAGAAATTCTGTGATATAAACTCACAAATGCAAGAAATAATGTCAGAATTGCAAGATAAAAACTCACAATTCTGACTTCTCACAAACGCGAGTTTGAATCTCGCAATTCCTACTTTTTTCTCAGAATTGTGATATAAACTCATTGCGAGAAAAAAGTCAGAACTGCGAGATACAAACTTGCAATATCTCGCAGTTCTGACTTTCTTTTTGCAATTGTGAGTTTATATCTCGCAATCCTGATTTTTTTTTTCTCACAAACGTGAGTTTCAATCTTGCAGTTCTGACTTTTTCCTCAAATTCTGTGATATAAACTCACAAATGCAAGAAATAAAGCCAGAATTGCAAGATGATAACTCACAATTCTGACTTTTTTCCTCAAAAACGTAAGTTTGAATCTCGCAATTCTGACTTCTTTTTCGCAATTGTGTGTTTATCTCTCGCAATTCTAACTTTTTTTTATAGCATTTCTGACTTTTTTCTCAGAATTGTAAGATATGAACTAGCAATTGAGAGTTATAAAGTCAGAATTGCCAGACATTAACTTGCAGTTCTGAGAAATAAAGTCAGTTGTATCATGCAATGAGGTGTTTTGGATTATTAAGTTAGTGTATGTCTTTATAAAAAGGTTTTTATTTCAAAAGATCTTTAGTGAAGTTCAATAGATCATACCAAGTGTTGAGGGTCATTGTGTTCATTGAATATCAGCAGCAAACTTAAAGGTGAAAACACACTTATTGCATATGGACAAGAACCACTTCTCAGAGATGTGTATATCCTAAAACAATCCAAAACAACATCACATCCCCTCTGAAATCCATTTACCTGATGAGGCTTTCAGGGAGATCAAAGGCAGTGTAGCTGTGCTCATTCACTTAAATGATGAATTCATGGATAATGCATTCATTGTTGAATGAATCAACGCTCGGATATGAAGTCGGATTCTCTGTCTCATGTTTTTTGTGATCAGACTACATCAGTTCAAGGCAGCAGGTGCAGCACGAGGGACCGTCCTGTGCAAATACGCCTTTCGCCTTTTTGTGGCAGAAACTTCTAAACCCACTAGGGGAGGGAGAGCATTTTCTTCTTTGGCTCCTAAGATGATCTCTTTAAGTCTAGACTAAACATTCATGTGTTTAGTCAGGCATATAGTTAAATTCCCACAGCCCGCTCTTAATCGGGCTGCACTAACTCTGTATGCCGGCGGCTATTGTTTTATATATCCTCCTCTGTGCACAGTGTGCAAACTCTCTGTTTACATGGAATACCCTGATGACACACTGCGTTTGCTAAAATGTAATGCGAGAAATCCCATATTGCTCGGTGCAGTGCACTCAGTTTGACCTTTCGTTTCTAGCATGACAAATTGCAGTTGATGCTTCCAGTTCTTCATATCTGCTTTCAATGCATCATTTAATCAGCCTGCCAAAACTAATATTTTTGCATAAAAATTAACTTAGCCGGTCTTTCTTTTAAATGATTGTGCCTGTCCTAATAATGTTTGCCACATTATTTTAATAGTTTAGTTGAAATATATATATAAAATTTGCCTGACAAATGTTATATGAAACCTTACTTTACTTTACTTTACTTTACATTTACTTTTTTTTTTTTTTTTCATGAAATTGGAAATGGATTACAAATCAAAATATCTGTCTTATCTAATATCTAATTTTATTTTATAGGGCTCTTAATTAACTTTATGAAATAAAATTAAATACTAAATAACTGTACTTTTTAATTGAATGTTAAACAAAAAAAGTAGGTCAAGGTTTTTAATTGATTTTTTTTTTATTATTTTATTTTATTGGGCTCTTAAAAGCTTAAAGATAATGAAATTGTAAATGGATTAGAAATACTAAACTGTTCTTTCCAGTATTTAAGTACTTTTTTTTTTAAATTCTGTATTGAACACATTGGTAAAGGAGGGATATATTTTTTGTTTTTATTTAATTTTTTTTATTAGGCTCTTAAGCTTGAAATTAATTTAACTTAATGAAATTATAAATTGATAATAAATACTAAATAACTATACTTTTTTATTTTAATAACTTTTTTTAATTGTCTGTATTTAACTAATTGGTCAAGGAGTGATGTATTTTTTTTTTTTATTTCATTTTTTTTTTATTTTATGTTGGCCTCTTAAGATTACAATTAATTTAACTTAATGAAATTGAAAATTGATTATAAATACTAAATAACTGTACTTTTTTTATTTTAATAACTTTTTTTAATTGTCTGTATTAAACTAACTGGTCAAGGAGATTTATTTTATTTTATTTTATTTTATTTTATTTTATTTTATTTTATTTTTATTTTATTTTTATTTATTTATTTTAAAGCTTGAAATCAACTCAGTTTAACATTTATCTCTACCTTTTCAGCACCCATGAGCAAAAATGGTGGATTTCAAGGTGGAAAAATAGCGCATTTTGTACTTCCGGAGGTCCTGCGTCAACCAAACAGCCATTAAAAGGAATGCTAATGGATAGCTTTTCCAGGTATTATAAACGTCTTTGAATTAAACATGCAGTATATTGCTACAGGTTGCATACTGTGAACAGATACAGCATGCTGCACAGTTAGCAGTGTGCTAGTTTTCTCTTCCACTGTGTGGTGATTCTTCTTGTGATGCTGCCTGGCAGTCATGCACTGCTAATTATGCATAAAGCCCCATGCAGAAGACAGACGAGGTGAAGAAGTAATTTCATACCAATCACTGCTCATTACCTAACGAACATTGATGACACTCAGCCCTGGAGAGGCCACACAAACCAGCGCTGATGAGTTGTAATCACATTCTTATTTACCTCTTTGGAGATAACGAGGTTTTGGAACACAATTAAGCAGTAGTCAGGTTAAAGCAGGGTAATTCCAGCATTATTTCCTACCGATGAATAATTAACGCTGGTATAATTGTGTTTTATTTGCCTGCCAATGCTGGGCGTCGGAAATGCTTGTTAATTGTGTTTCCTCTGACTCGACTCTCAACAACTCTTTCGGCTTTAATTAATAGGAAATTAATTTTGCTGTGCTCTGTTTTGACAGGGTTAATTTACATATTGTAAGTATGAGTGATGATGTATATTGGTGTTTTAAATAGAAAATATAGGTGAGTTGATTGAGGTAATTTTCCTCGCTTTCTCTTTTGCACTCACTCTATAGATGGTTTGCACTTGCGTCACGGTTTGGTCAGTTACCCGGATGCGTGGCTATATTGGCGATACTCGGATATAAACAACAGCATGGATTGCATAGTTAATGTACTACTCAGTGTGTTGTTCTGCTAATTTACGCTAAATCATATAGAGAAGGACTTATATTTTGTAATATTTTGACAAACTAAAGTAAATGGGTGGTAAAGATACGTACAAACAGTATTTATTAACATATTACCCAAATATTTCACCCACCTGACTGGAAACGATAAGAACAAACATGAATGTTGTCAAGATTTTTGCCCTGGAAATCCTGGTTCAGTTTGGCCAACGCCTTTTGTTCCTCCAACATTTTTTTTTTTTTTTTGCACTCTTCTCTTAGATTTATCACTTTTGGCAATTTATAGTACTCCAAATGTTTTTTTTTTCCGATTAGTACAGCCCAAAACATGACAATAATTGACCATTTTCAACAGCAATAATCAGCAAAATATGCAAGTTTTATCTGGTTCAGTGGCATTGTTTACATTCAGTGCTCCAACATGGCTGATTGATGACGCGTCGTGAAAACCTTCTATTGACTTGGTAAATCTGCAGCCCAAAAGATTACCATTTTAGGCGTCATATGAATATATACATTGCATTCAGAAAGTTACAATTCTGTCACAGAAATCCATTTAAAGTTGGACTTGGGAACTTCTGGGAAATTCTGTCTTTGAGTTGCATATGTGTAATACAAAAATTGCATATGTCTTTTGTAGATTGTAGAATGCATTGGAATGAGAGAGAAAATATTTGTGCGTTCTGTTCATTTTGCATTAAAGGATTGAGTTATTAGCAACAAGCTAATGTCAAGCTCCACTGGAATTAACTGTGAGTGTCAGAAGTGCTTCTCATGAGCAACCTATTTATGTGGCATGTTGAATGACTCTAGACCGAGTTGAATAGCGTTTCAAATCAAGTCACTGACATGTTCCATTGACGTTGAAAAGATAGTTGCCCATCTTTTTATTTACTCATCCTCAGGCCATCAAAAATTTAGATTACTTTGTCGAAGATTTGGAGAAAATTGCATCACTTGCTCACCAATGGATCATCTGCAGTGAATGGGTGCTGTCAGAATGAGAGTCCAAACAGCTGTGAAAACATTACAATAATGCACAACTTCCAGCTAAAATGCATGTCCTTTATCCATAATATTGTTTTCTCCAGTGAAAAAGTCATCTTGTCTGAATCAGGAGAGAAATATGTGCAGATCCAGCATTGTGAAAACTGTCTAAAACTGTTCTAAACACAACAGAGGATGGACTTTTTCATTGGAGGAAGCATTATTATGAATTATAGACTAGTATTTTGTCTAGAAGTGATGGTTTAAAGTTAAAATGTCTTAGTGATGGATTTATTACAAAAATCCAACTTTTCACTTCATAAGACGTTAATTGATGGACTGGAGTGGTGTGGATTACTTGTGGATTTTTGTTTTGTTTTTATCAGCTATTTGGACTCTCTTACTGATGGTACCCATTCACTGCAGAGGATCATTAGTAAGCAAGTGATGTAATTTTCTCCAAAACTTCAACAAATTAAATTCTCCAAATCTGTCCTGATGAAGAAACAAACTCATCTACATCTTTGATGACATGAGGGTGAGTAAACTGCCTGCTGTTCTTCAGAAAAGATTATTTAGTTTTTCAGCATTTTTGTGTATTTGTACTCTTTCAAAAAACAACTATGATTTTGAGATCCAACTTTTCACACTGAGGACAACTGAGGGACTTATATGCAACTATTACAGAAGATTACAAACGCTCACTGATGCTTCAGAAGGTAAAACGATGAATTAAGAGCCGGGGGTGTAAAATTTTGATTGGAATGAAGATGTGTACATTTTTCTTATTTTACCTAAATATCTTTTTTTTTTTTTTTTTTCCTTTTTTAGTACTGCCCTTCAGAAGCTACAGAAGATATTTGCATGTTCCCCATAAGACAAAATAAGTTAAATCTACCCTGATCTTCAAATTAATTAAGGCTCTTAATGCATCATTTTTTCTTCTGAAGCATCAGTGAGTGTTTGAACCTTCTGTAACAGCTGCATATGAGTCCCTCAGTTGTCCTCAGTGTGAAAAGTTGGATTTAAAAATTATACAGTCATTGTTGGAAAGGGTTCAAATACACAAAAATGCTGAAAAAGCAAAGAATTTGTGGGGCCTGAAGGATTTTACTGAAGAACAGCAGGCAGTTCAGGACAAACAAGGGATTCATGAACAACTATCACTAAACAAAAACAAAAACAAACAAACAAAAAAAAACAGCTGTGGATCATTCAGGTAACAACAGTATTAAGAATGAATTATCTTCGATTATAAATTCAGCTAGTATTTTCTGTTGTAGGCTATATGTAAATGTCTTTTATGTGAAATATCTTATTCAGGTCAGTACTAAATAAAAAAAAAAAAGATCCCTCTTATTTTGGTAAAATAATTAACATTTTCCAGACTCTGCAAGGTGTATTTAACATTTTTGACTTCAACTGTGTTGTCGTACAAGGCTTGAGGGTAGTAAGATATTAACCTTAATCCTTAACCTATAAACCTTAACATAATGATTTTCTATAAAGCTGCTTTGAAACAATGTGTATATACAAATTAATTTGACCTGGCTTGTTTATAGCTGTTAAACAGCATAGCAGCTTCCAAAAGTTTGGACTAGAGGAAAAGTGTTGCATAGAAAAAATCTTGAACAAACAAACAAAAAAGTAAGGCTAAAACCAAATGTTAAGGTTTTTAGAATTACAGAAAGTAGAGCACTTTGAGCAATGGTGTCTTCCAGACCTTAAGTATTAAAAATTAAACTGCGTTGTGGAAGTCATCCGGCAGCATTTGCGCTCCACATCTGTGTTCCAATCATGTGTTTTGGTGTGTGTTTAGGAAAGTGGATCTGTTACTTTACTGAGTGGTCAGACTTTTTATTTTTGCCTTGTGGACAATAAAACAAGTGTCTCTGAATGGGGCTCAGGACCAAAACATCAAAGAAACACTTTACACTTTAGCACTTTAGCAAGTGCACAGCAAAAATGTCTATGAAGGAGCTAAATCTGAACTTGCTGAATGTATAGATGTACGTTTTATTAGTTAAATGACAAATAGACAGTCGGGCTACATTTTATCTGGCGGCTTATTTCCGGCAAGCATGTGTAAAAGGAAAAAAAGCCTTTGATTGGCCTATCATTCGTTCCTTTATGTGCCTATAAAAAGAGTTTTGCTGGATGACACAGTTATGCAGCGTCACACTGTGAGATTCACTCAGTTAAATGCCAGTGGAAAGTTCACACTACAGTATTACCCACGATACATTTCACCTGACAGCTCTGTCACACATTTGGTAATGATTTTTTCTTCGCTCACAGATAGCCTTTCTTCATTGACAGAGCTGTCATTGGGAGTTCAGAGTGAAATGTTCCATATCTGGCCTTTTTTCTTGTTCCTCTGAAGTTCTTTCATCTGTACAGGGTTACACAAACATACTGTTTGTGTCTCTGATGGTGAAATAAGCAAGTGATCTAAAGAGCTTTATCTTCTAGTGCGACATGAGCTCAAATGACAGAAATAAAAACACATCAACACAATGCTTTGTGTTGTCTCTGTTGTTTGCATTTTTCTTCATTGGTTCCTTGACGTTCTTAACAGGTTTTCCATGTTTTTGTCTTAACCAATCGTTGCCACCTTCCACTGGGTAGCTCCGCCCCCAATGGAATCTCGTTGGTCCAGAATTTTAAAAGATCTAGTAATACAGTCTGTTGTTATATTGAGTTGTCTTTTACCATTTTTATATTTTAAAACAGAGCTTGTGGAAGTTCTCGAGACGTTTCCAATGGTGGACGTGGTCTTCTGATCATTATCTTGAAGAGCACGGTGGGTAAAGAAATTGAATCTCACCAACAACCTGGAACCAGAGAGGAGAGAATGGCATGTGTCACGGAGGCGTTTTCTGCGTGGTGAGATATGAGCTACATCTGTTTTTATCGCTGTTTCTAAAAACAAACATATGGTTGTGAAATCTTATCCATATGCTGCAGGTTTTCTTCTCGCACAAACACTAATTAAAGCTCTCGCTTTTCCTCCTCACTGCCGTTCTCTGTAAACACCGTGCAGGTGTTAGATGCCCTGGAAGGTTTCGCTTGGGGCTTCTTCCCCCTCCTGCTCTCTAGAAATCCTGGAGGGCATGAAGTGTGTGTTTGTGTCCGGCCGTGGTCTAATGCATTGATTTTATCAGGTGTGTATCAGTTGGCTGCATGAGTAGGTCTGAATTATACTGACACGGTTCACCTGAGTGATCTTCATTCCTGCTGTCATCTGAACATCTGTGTACTGAAGAGTATCCTATCCTAGAATGCAGGTCAGTGTGTTACAGGGTTGTGTTGCATGTGGAGCTGCATTAAAAATCTTTTTATATGAAACAACATAATAGTATTAAACTAAGGTGCTAAATATATAATCAAATAAAACAAAGAGTAGCTAAGTTATATGGTTCTGCATTTTGTATGTAAATCATGCTAATGAAGGAGTCTAACTGAACTGGATTTTTTTTTTTACCGTGTTTTTCTAAAGGGACATGTAGGAATGAAGAGGTTTACGTAAGATAAGATAAATACTAATATATATAGAAGACATCATTCAGAGAATTCTGGTAGTTTAGTGTGTGTTTTTTTTTTTCCCACTAAAAATTGTTTTTCACTAAATTATAAGATTTCTTCTTTTTCACTTAAAATTCTACATTTTAACTGTATTTTATTGTGAAATTACCTGAAATGTAACGTTAGATTTACTAGGTTGAAAAAAAAAATATATATATATATACTGTATTATGATTTTTTTTTTTTTTGATTTAAATTTTGTGGGCCAGAATGAAAGAAGAACACTACATTTCTCAGAATACTTTTGAACAGTACATTACCATTCAAATGGTTTGAAGAATTATTTTATTTTATTTTATTTTATTTTATTTTATTTTATTTTATTTTATTTTATTTTATTTTATTTTTTGGTGTGTGTCTCATATGCTCACAAAGGCATCATTTATTTAAGCAAATTTTTAGGTAAAACCTGAAAAATTATTACAATTTAGAATGACTGTTTTCTGTTTAAATATATTTTTACAAAATTCCTGGTGTGTTAGTGATTTTTTTTTTTTTAAACCATGGTTAAGTGGTGTTGTTTAGGCACAGTGTGAAGCAGAGAACCTAGTGAACAAATAAATCTCTTTAAACATGGTAAAATCATAAACATATTACGAACATTAAGGGAAAAGACTCTCCCATATCAAGAGGTATCACAGAGGGGCGAATTGCACCATTCACATTTTCTCCATAAATGTAAAAATGTAGTTACATTAAGTCATGTTTATGACAATATTAATGTGTTTCTGTACTTATTAAAGCTATGATGAAATCATATTCCTCAACACACACACACACTACTCTACATTTCACCATCTCACCCCATGGCCGACACTCCAGGCGCTTCCCTCATGTCTTTTCTTTAATAATACATCACACCCCATAGCTAAATTCACTCCTGGGTTTATAATTACTTGCGACCGGGTCTGTTTGTGCTATATATCCTAAACATCTGCTCTTTTCCATCTCACGCTAATCAAACCTGTTGTTTCTCCCACAGGAAGTCCACGCCTGTCAGGGACTTTGCCTCGTCGAATTAGGCCGTTTAACATAACGTCCACATCAAAGTCGGCGTGCGGAATAAACACATCGCCATCATTCAGCGTGATCCTTAACGGGACGTTACTGCCGATCAGTCTGCGGCAAATTCAGAGCGATGTATAATCTCCAGAAACCACAGAGCCTTTTTGATTCATGTCCACTGTGCACAGCAGAAGTACATCTTTGTTTTATTCATAATCACCTGAGCTTCCTGATCAAAGACTCCCACGGTACCTCCGTCCACCCACTGAGCGTTTCTCAACGATTAAACAGGACTGCCTGCCCGTCTCGCACCATCCAGAACTCGCCGTAACCTTTTCATCAGGTGCATGCTTCGTTTCAGTCTTCGTTAGTTGTCCTTGTGGGAATTCTGCCTCTCTTTCTTCCCCCTCTCTTTTCTTCCAGGATGAAATGAATGGGGAATAATAAAGCTTACACTCTGCTTTGATGCTTCTACCTGAATAAATTCTCATTTCCCATGTTTTCAGCACATCGGTGGCTTGCGGTGTTCCACATCTCTATAGACATGAAAGAGGAAGCTGGCACGGTTGGTGGCATCTTCTAGTAGAAAGTAAGATGTGACAGCTCTGCGGTTGATATTAAGACACTGATCCGAGACCGTTCCGACACCTTTCATCATTCAGGTTTATTTCTACTTCCTTTTCACCACATTCATTGTTCTGTAGACTTCTGTGTCTTTCGTACAGCGGTGCTTTGTAGAAAACCTTCCAGCACAAGACATTTTTGTGAGTTTTTTTAATGTAGCTCCTAGGCTGTCATTTGAAAAGTGGTATGTGAGAAATTCTATACAATCACAGGTGTTGCTAGAAGGTTGCTATGGTGTTCTGAGTGGTAAGTGGTTGCTAGGGTGTTTTGGGTGGTTGCTAGGTGGTTGCTTGCTCTATGAGATGCAGAAGTGCCCACTTTTCCAGTGGTGTAGCTTCCTGAGGTATTTTTCCCCATAGGAATTTAAAAATGTCTTTGTTAAAGCGTTATAAGTAGAGGTGGGTGATATACCGGTAGAAATTTGTCAACTGATAGAGATTTTTGACTGTCGTCTCTATCGCAGTCACACGCTCGAGTGAGATTGATGTGCTACATGGTCACAAAAACCTATTGTTTGCATGTGTTTTGAAGCATCGGGTTTAAAAGTGAGAAACGTGATCAGCAGCGAAAGAGCTATATGCACGTCAGTAAGTTATTTTTGCCATTTTATAGATTTTTTTAATGGTTAAATACACACACTTGTATGTGTCAAATGCAAGTGTCCTCGTAAACACAGTAATTTATGTCTTAAAGGAGAAGAACAAAAATTTACAGATAATGTACTCATCCCATTGTCATCCAAGATGTTTATGTCTTTCTTTCTGCAGTTGTAAACAAATTGTTTTTTGAGAAAAACACTTCAGGATTTTTCTCCATATGGTGGACTTCTGTGGTGCCTGTGAGTTTGAACGTCTAAAATGCAGTTTCCATTGGTTGGTTTCTAAAAAAAAAAATAAAACTGTTTATACATTTTAAACTTAAATGCTTGTCTTGTCTAGCTCTGTGATGCGCATTAGAGGGTGACACGGGAGTGGATTTTCAAATCTCTCCCGTCCCACTCCCACAAAAAAAATCCCATCCCATCCCAATCCCACGAAAAAACTGGGAAAAAATCCCGTCCCGTCCCAATCCCGGAAGAATGACTCCCATTCCCTCCCACTCCCGTATTATGTTTTTTTTTTTGGCTAGAATCTGCCAGTTACAGTAAAGAATACAGTACATATCACAGTATGCCCGTAACTTTTTTTTTTACATTAGTTGAATAAAAATGCGAAATTTTGTTTATTATTATTATTATTATTATTGAACTGAAAGCCATCTTAAACAAATTGTGCATTGCGCACATATTAAATTTCACGTAAATCTTTCATGCACTTTCCTATTTTAATTGGTCCATTTGAAAGTAGACATTTCACTCTATAGATATATTTTTCATGTCTCTAAAGCAAGTAAACACGGAGTTTCGAAGTATCAAGTTCACAGAGACAGGCGGCAGAAAGCTACTGTTTACAAAAGCGCAACGTTTCCTTGTTTTTCTGAGTGCACACAAATAAACGTTGAGTCTTTACAAATTCGTGCCTATGTATGACCACCAAGTGAGCGCACCGGCGCCTCTGTCATGTACTCACACTTTGCGCACATAAGGTTAACATTAGATTGAGCGGCCATGTAAACTTGCTACTTACATCTTTCAGATGAAAAGCCATATGGTCGATGAATGATAGGTGAGCTTTGCGCCTGCTGTATTACCAGTCGTTAACGATCTGTATGGCTTAACCAGCCACACCAAAGCATACAGATAAAGAGACGGGTCAACTAGAATTAAGTTCAAAATTACAATATATATATAAAAGGTATATTTGTCTGTAAAGTTGGGTTTCAGACGAAACATTTTTTCCTGAATCCCGTGATTATTAGTGATTTTGTTTCCCATCCCGCGGGATTCCCGTGGGAATCCCGTGACCCGCGGGATTCCCGAAAAAATGTCAGCCTCTAATGCGCATGTGTACTCTGTGTAATCCGGGTCAGTACAGTTAGGGTATGTCAAAACTCCCATCTCATTTTCTCCTTCAACTTTAAAATCGTCCTACATCGCTATTTTACCTTTTTTTGTAAAGGGCGTTTGACCACCTTTGCATGTTCACTTTGTAAACACTGGATTGGTACTTCTGCAGTGATGTAGGATGATTTTGAATTTCAAGGAGAAAATGAGATGGGATTTTTTTCGACATTACCATAACTGTATTGATTTCCATGGCATCATTAAAGTCCTGAAATGTTTTCCTGTGCTTTACGACTGAAGAAAGAAAGGTATGAAAATCTTGGATGACAATGGGGTGAGTACACTATCTGTACATTTCTGTTCTGAAAGTAAACTTCTCCTATAAGTAAAAGCAAACAGCTGAGACAGAAAACACATGTGTAACACCAAAGCTACTACATGGCAAGCCTGCAAACATTAGCCAAAAAAGCATAAGGGCTAAAGCTAATGTTTACAGCCTGGCAGTACGTGGGAAAGGAGACCAGAAGCCGTTTTCTTTTAATGGAGGTCAATGGAGGAGAGTGTTTATACTACACTGAATAAACAGCTTTTTAGAGGCTTATCATTTAATGAATCAACAGCCTATCTGTTAATCTTCAACATGTTTTACACTAAACAATACTTTTGAATTGAAGTATTTTTAGAGTTTACCACGAAAAAATGCAGTTTTATAAGACAAGTCACTGACAGGTGGGATTCAGCTTACGGCACTTCTCACTCATTCCTATGGTATCCGTAAACAGCAATTGAGTGTCGCACAACTCTGACTGAAATTCAATGACGTGAGTGCTGTAATGTGATTGGTTATTAGGGACACGTGATCCAAGTTAGCCGTTACGCTTTCTCCAATAGTTACTAATACAGACTCTCATCTCCCTGTAGTCAGACAGTCTCTGGTAACACTATATTGCATCCAAGCAGCTCTTAAAGTGATAGCAGTCTAATGTTCCTGCTATCTGTCATTCATGTAACAAGAATGGAACATATATTTAATTTACACAGTGAACAATATGTAGTGCTTTTATACAGTTGCAGTCACAGTTATTCAACCCCCCAGAGACTGATGTACTTTACAAATACAAGCTTTTCTGAAGATCCAGGACTTTATAACAATTGCATATACAACAGTTTATTTGCATATTAAAAGTGATAATATCACTATAAAATGTAATGCAGGGGTCACCAAACTTGCTCCAACTTGCCTCAACACACCTGCCTGGAAGTTTCAAGTATACCTATTAAGACCTTGATTAGCTGGTTCAGGTGTGTTTGATTAACCCTCTGGGGTCGAAAAACGCGCCGGCGCGGTTTGTGGCCGTTTTTCTGATAACGCCAAAAATAACTTCAATTTCTCCGTCATTTTTGAAAGTACAGATAAGAGCAATACATCACTGGAATCTGTAAGGAATTCACTTTTATTTGTGTACACTTATAATAACAACAACACTCTGTGGTTTTGTGAAATAAAGCAAACAAACAGGGTATGTAGTCTGCTGCGTTGTTCTCTGTGATCGTCATTAAGAAATGTGTCACTAAAATGAACTAAAACTCAGCGAATACAAAACACAGAGACATGAGAGAGATATCTATAGAAAGCCTGACATGTCTACTTTTAAATGAAGTAAGTCTTATCGAAAAAAAATATCATGTGTTAAAGTAATCTGTATGAAACCAACCCCATGTCCAGTCTTTCTCGTCCGACCTAATTATTTTTAATTTGATCACGCCCACGAGCTACTTTCGGTTTGTTATTATAATCAGCCACGTGGAGGCGCAAGCGGCGAACCGCCCACATCAACGTAAACAAAGCGGGAGACTTCACTTCATTGTTCATCTCGGCTACTTGCATCTTGTTACTGGAAGAAGTCGCGCTGTGAGGAGAAAGATTTATACAGTATTTCCCTCAGAGGAAGAGCGCGATGCGACGCACGGCGAGATTCACCTTAACAGTAAGTCTTTCTTTTATTAGCCTACTTACGTTAGTTGTTGTGTTACTGTGATATAACTTGTAGACATTATAGCAGTTAGATTTTTTCCAAACTATAATTCCTGACTACATGTGCAATCAAGTGAAACGTTATGAAATATGTTTCATTTCATTGCATCGAAATGTTTGACGACGCCAGGATGTTTTTAATGTTCTATAAAATAGAAATGACGCGATATAAAAGTAATAGTTTTTACACTGTAACACTGAATGACAGAGGCTAAGATTGTTTAGACAGAACTACTGTCATATACTCTGTTCACGAATAGATGTTTATGACGTGCTTAACAATAATACATTAGTATCTCAGACATAAAATGGCTTTGTATTGGATAAGACATACAAAGCATGCTTGTGTTTATGACTATAAAAATCATATTTATTTATTTATTTATTTATTTATTTATCGTATAACAATAGGATACTATTAGTTTATTATTAATACTATGTTAATGAATAGATGTTTTAGGTTGGAGCTAAACTCTGTAGGACACCGGCCCTCCAGGATTGAGTGTGGTGACCCCTGGTGTAATATTTTTGAGTTATAGTTTTTGGCTTATAGCTATAAGAGATGAACTAAGCCATTACAAACATTTCAAACTTTTATTTGAAGAAAAAAAAAATTGAGATTTGGACAAAAAGAAAAAGGTAAAACATTGTACTTAACAGCTTTAGTAAGGTAAAGAACTACAATCCCATGAAGCATTGCAAATAACATTGATTTAAAAACAAAAGAAAAATATAAAACTGTTCATTTAAAAATTGTTGATCATATCTGTAGAAAACATATTTTGTAAGTTTATTGCAAAATATACAACTATATACAAAAATATAAGTATTTTTGCAGCTTAGCAAGACACTGCAATTCTCTGATTGGTGGAATGTTTTACAGCATTATGGGTAATGTAGTTTTTCACAATAAATTCAGCTGTTTAACAGTTGTTTTAAAAAAGGTTGAAATGATGCAAACTGATGGCTTCAAAAAGCATACATCTTTGATTAACAAGTTGTTATTATTAATAAGTTCTTAGAAATCAATTTCAGTTTTCACTTCCCAAATCTGACGGTTTGTAACATTGTGGTCTCAATCTACAGGATTTTTGTCATCTTCTTGGTGAAAAATAGTAAATCTGATCACTTACATTTAAAAACTGCATTATTTAAGGTCTCTTATGTCTGCAGCTCAAACGGCATGGGATGCATTATGCATCAGAGTTGCTTAGTGTCTGGGGTTTGTTCAAATCCCTAACTATGAGCAATAGTAGTAATAATGCTTGACTTAACAAACAGCACTAATTATTAGCAAACACAGTTGGTTTTGGGCCCAAGAAACCATACAGAACCCAAGAGCCGTGTTTGACTGAGAGCTGAAATGGACCATAAATGATCTACTTAATATTAATGCATAAAGCACTGATAATTATATGACTCCATCAAATGAGAAATGTCAAAAACGAGGTCATGAATGGATGATTTTTTAATTCAGCTCTAACTCAAAAGTTAGTGATACATGCAAATGACTTATTTTATGGATTTTTTTTTACAGTCAATTGAGAGTTAAATCTGTCTTGGCGCTGAATGAATAACCCACTTTTCAATAAATCAGTTTATTAATTCACTAAAGTTCTGTTTAATTAGCAGGGTCGGTCAGGGAGCCTCACATATGCAGAATTAACTGCACTCTCTTTGTTGTTCATTAACATGCGAATGAGATGGGAGCAGTTTAGTGTTTTTTAATCATTAAACATGTTAATTAACTTTGAGGTGTGTACAGTGAGCAGAGAAATTAATCATTTTCGTGTTTTAATTAACAGGGATGGCGTTCATGACCGATATCTGGAAATATAAAGTTATATTATACACCAAATACAGTGATATCAGAGCTGTTGTGTTGGCAGTTGTGTTTCAGGTATATTGAGCTGTGGTGCTCATGAGAAATACATGTTGTGCCCTGATCCTATTCCCCATTTCTCTCCCTAGTCATTTCTTATTCTCTCTGTAAGGTCTCTATTAATAAATAATGGCTCAAATAAACTAGATATTTACATATTCTGAAAAGAATGGTGCCTGTGCAAAACTAATCATAATGCCAGTGGTTTGAAGGTGTTTACAAAGGCTTTGCTAGGTAGATGCTTACCTTTGATCCCTCCTTTGATATAAATTTGTAAGATTTGTTGACTGTTTTACCATCTGCCTTGCCGAAATCATTCAGATTTTTTTTTTTTAATAAAGTAATAACAACAACAACAGCAATAATAATAATAATAATAATAATAATAATACTGTCAAGTCAATAATTGTATTTAAGTTAATCATTGTTTTGAGCACATATAAGCACTTTAATCATTGATTTGAGCACGTGCATGGAATAATCAGTAATTTGAAGGCATATGTCATAATCATTGATTTGACTGCATAATAACAGTATTGATTTGAGTGCATATGAACGTCATTATTACATGCATGTGAAGCATATGAACATCATAATCATTGATGAGTGCATATGAGTGGCATAATCATTGATTTGAAAGCATATAACAGGCATAATCATTAATTTGATTGCATATGAACGTCATAATCATTGATTTGAGCGCATGCATTATGAATGTTAAAATAACTGATTTGAGTGTATGTAAACGTCATAATCATTGATTTGAGTGTAAACATTGATTATCATAATCATTGATTTGTACACATGAATGGAATATTCATTTATTTGAGAGCATATGAACTGTAAAATTGTTGCTTTAAACGCATACGAATGTCATAATCATTGATTTGAACACATATGAAAGACATAATCATTGATTTGAGTACATATGAATGCTTTAATCTTTTTTTGAGCTCATAGTATTTTAATCACTTAAGTGCGTATGAACAGCATAGTCATCGATTTGAATCCATATGAACGTCGTAATTCTATGCATGTGAAGCTTATGAATGTCATAATCATTGATTTGAGAGCATATGAATGGCATAATTAATTATTTTAGTGCATATGAACATCATATTCATTGATTTGTGTGCATATGAATGGCAAAAGTATCAATATGAACACATGTTAATGTCATAATCAATGATTTGAACACATCAATGGCATAATCATGGATAAGTGCATATGAAATGCATAATCACTGATTTGAACACATATAAATGACAGTCATTGATTTGAGTGAATGAATGTGGCATAATCATTGATTTAAGTGTGTATGATGAATAATCATCGATTTAAGCGCATGTGAACGGCATAATCATTGATTTGAGCACATATGAATGGTGTAATCACCTATTCGAGTGCATATGAACATCATAATTGTTGATTTGCATGCATATGAATGCCATAATCATTGATTTATGCACATATGTACAGCATAATTTATCTGAGTGCATAGTTATTGATTTGAGTGAAAAAAATATATATATATGGCATAATCATTGATTTGAGTTCATATGAATGGCATAATTATCGATTTGAGTGGCAATGAATGGCATAATCAATTATTTGAGTGCATATGAATAGCATAATCATCAATATGAACACACATGTATAACAATCAATGATCTAAACACATTAATGGCATAATAATGGATTTGAGTGCAAATGAACTGCATTATCATTGATTTAAATTCAAATGAATGGCATAGTCATTGATTTGAACACATGAATGTCAGTAATTGATTTGAGTGTATATGCATAATCATTGATTTGAGCGACTATATACAGCATAATCATTGATTTGAGTGCATGTGAACGGCATAATCACTGATTTCAGCACATATGAACAGCATAATCATTGATTTGAGTCCAAATGAACATGATAATCATTGATTTTTGTGCATATGAATAGCATAATCATCAGTATGAACACATTAATGTCATAATCAATTATTTGAGCACATTAATGGCATAATCATAGATTTGAGTGCGTATGAAATGTATTATTATTCATATGAATCCATATAAATGGCATAATCATCAATTTGAACACATACATTTCAGTAATTGATTTAAGTATATATAAACGGCATAATCATTGATTTGAGTGAATATATATACGGCATAATCGTTGATTTGAGTGAATATATATAGCGTAATCGTTGATTTGAGTGAGTATATACGGCATAATCATTGATTTGAGTGAATATATATGGCAAAATCATTGATTTAAGTGAATATATACAGCATAATCATTGAGTTGAGTGCATATGCATGGCATAATAATTGATCTGAGTGAATATATAGCATAATCATTGTTTAGAGTGAACATATTTGGCATAATCATTGATTTGAGTGCGTATACATGCATAATAATTGATTTGAGGAGTATATAATGGCATAATCATTGATTTGAGTGAATATATATGGCAAAATCATTGATTTAAGTGAATATATACAGCATAATCATTGATTTGAGTGCATATGCATGGCATAATAATTGATTTGAGTCAATAATGTATGGCATAATCATTGATTGAGTGAATATATTTGCATAATCGTTGATTTGAGTGCATATACATGCGTAATAATTGATTTGAGTGAATATATACGCATAATCATTGATTTGAGGAATATAATCGCATAATCGTTGATTTGAGTGCATATGCATGGCATAATAATTGATTTGAGGGAATATATATATGTATAATCATTGATTTGAGTGCATATAATCGGCATAAATCGTTGATTTATGCATATGCATGGCATAATAATTGATTTGGTGAATATATATACGGCATAATCATTGATTTGAGCGAATATAATCCGGCATAATCGTTGATTTGAGTGCATATGCATGCATAATAATTGATTTGAGGGAATAATCATTGATTTGAGTGCATATAATCATTCGTTGATTTGAGTGCATATGCATGTATAATAATTGATTTAAGTGAATATATCACAATAATCATTGATTTGAAAGGAATATAACCGCATGTCGTTGATTTGAGTGCATACATGGCATAATAATTGATTTGAGCGAATGTAATGCATAATCATTGATTTGAGTGAATATATATGGCATAATCATTGATTTGAATATGGTATAATCGTTGATTTGAGTTCATGCATGGCATAATAACTGATTTGAGTGAATATATACATAATCGTTGATTTGAGTGCATATGCATATAATAATTGATCTGAGTGAATATATTCATTATAATTGTTGATTTGAGTGCATATGCATGGCATAATCATTGATTTGATTGAATATATGGCATAATCATTGATTTGAATGAATATATGGCATAATTGATTTGAGTAAATGTATACAAGCATAATCATTGATTAGTG
This sequence comes from Labeo catla, assembly GCA_012976165.1. Lineage (NCBI taxonomy): Eukaryota > Metazoa > Chordata > Actinopteri > Cypriniformes > Cyprinidae > Labeo > Labeo catla. The sequence goes on from VONZ01000538.1 coordinate 46,546, forward strand.
CATATGCATGGCATAATAATTGATTTGAGGAATATATATGGCATAATCATTGATTTGAATGAATATATGGCATAATGATTTGAGAATGTATACAGCACAATCATTGATTTGAGTGAATTTATACTCATAATCGTTGATTTGAGTGCATACAGCATAATTGATTTGAGTGAATATATCAAAATCATTGATTTGAGTGAATATATATGGCATAATCATTGATTTGAATGAATATATATGGCATAATTGATTTGAGTGAATGTATACAGCATAATCATTGATTTGAGTGAATATAAACGCCATATTCGTTGATTTGAGTGCATATGCATGGCATAATTGATTTGAGTGAATATATACGGCATAATCATTGATTTGAGTGAATATGAATGGCCTAATCATCAATTTGAGCACACATGATCATTGCAATCAATCTTTTTTTTTATCATTTAGTTGTGGTGGAAGCAACCTAATATTGATCTTGAAATGGAAATCTTTAACATTATGACATCATAAATGGCATAATTGTCAGTTTTTTCAATGTCAGTTTTTTCAATTCAGTGTGTCCTTTCTGAATAGGTGTTAGTTTCTTTAAAAAAATAACCCAAACTTGTGAATGGTAGTGTACATAGTGTCTATGAAACAGAGCAGCATCGCTATGGGCAATAGTAATAGTGATGCTTGACCTAATTAAAAAAAGACACTAAACGCAGGAGGAATAAACAAGTCAGCAAATATATGATGCCTAGTGTGTCAGATTTCCAAAGTCGTATAGTGTTTTCCAGCCTTAGGTAGCACCAAGGAAATAGTCAGACGTCTCAGATTTTTCCATCACGGTCAAACAAATCCTTGGGATTATTTGAGTCGGACCTCATAGTGAGAGTCATGCAGAGGCCCGAGGGCCGCCTGAGGGGTCTGGGGGCAGAAGGCGATTCAGATTCAGCACTAGGTGTTTTAGCAAGGCATGCTTCAGTTGGTTTATCGCTGACTCCAGAATGGAAAGCCAAACACGAGTGAAAGAAAAGCGCTGGGGGACGAGTGTAATGAAGGAATGGGAGGGAGGACAAGAAAACATGTCACTGTCAGTAAGTTTTGAAGAGTGCTAAAGTGGATGGTGGAGGGAAGGAGATGTGTTCAGGGGAAACTCCTCCAGACTTCAAAGAGAGGAGATTACAAAACCCCGTCCCGTATGACGAGATGAACTCAGGTCGGCACAACCTGTGACGAGTCTGACGGCTTTATCCGCTGGTCAGATTTCAAAGTTAATATAGGGACAGAAGAGATGTGCTGATGCACCATATGTATCGGGCACAGAGCAGATAATCTCAAAATGTCCAGGATCAAGGTTAATCTGTCATAAAACACAGTCTTAGCAAGAAAATATCTAGTTCTTTTCATCTTTGGCGTGTTAAACCAGCTGTACAGTATGTTACGGTGAATATTTGACTGATTGAACATATTCAGTTGAAAACGCATACAGAGTTTAGCATAATGTTTAGTCCATTTGCGTAATGTTTTATGTTGTGGTGTAGAAGCTACAAGGATCAACAGTCGTTATACAGCATTAAGCTTACTTCTCTTTGCACTGATCTCTGTGGATTATCTGAGATTATGGGATTTCACATTTAAAATCACTGGCCAAGTTTTTTTAAATCCAGAATAAGAGATTGCAGAGAACAAAAGAAACCGTGAGACCCCAAGACTTAATAATCACCTGCACTGGGAATTTATGCAACATGCAGATCCAAGCATCGCAATTTAACGCTCACCGTGTATGTTCCTATAATAATAGAGAGATTCTTGCTTTGATGTGACAGACGTGAATTTTAATGTTGTTGCGAAATGTATTTGGATGTCATTCGGTGAGGAGAAAGAGAAGAATGACAAGAAAAAGCAGATTGTTTTGATGAAATAGACAGGTTGCACACTCAGTGTTAATGTGGATTCAGAGCCTTGTAATAGAACAGATGCGCTTTCTGCAATTCTGTTGGTTTCTGCAGTTCATGTCACCTCAGAAGATGTGCATTGTTGTTGCAAATCACTTTCAATGTGAATAGCCCTTAAAATTGCTTATATACCAAAGATTTTCTACATTCTTTATTAAAATCCATATTTAAAATGGATTTTCCTGTTATGCAGTGCTTTTCATGTCTGCATAATATATGATACCTTTCAAAAGTTTGGGGTTGGTAAGTTTGTTTGTTTGTTTGTTTGTTTATTGTTAATTGTTTTATTGTTTAATATCATTAAAGTATGCATTTATTTGATCCGAAATGCAGTAAAAACAGTAATTAATAGTATTTAAAATATAAAATATGTATTTTAATATTTGTAGTTATATATTTATTTATGTGATGCAAAGCTGCATTTTCAACATCATTATTCCAGTGTTCAGTGTCACATGATCATTCAGAAATCATTCTGGTATGCTGATTTGGTGCTGATTTTTCAATATTACAAATGTTAAAAACAGTTCATATTTATTAAACATTAATATTTAATCATATTTACTTTCATATGTGGGAACCATGATAAATGTTTTGTTAAACAGAAAGCAAAAGAACAACATTTATTTGAAATGGAAAACAATATGTTTTGTTCTCACTTTTGATCAATTTAATGTGTCGTTTTTGATTAAAAATATATTAGTTTCGTAGTATATGCCTTTATATTTTGGGTAAAATATTACAAATAGCAATGTTCGAAGATGGAAATAATGTTAGGAAGTTTTTTTTTTTTTTTAATCTCACTTTTAAGTGAACAAGGGGTGAATTTTCTATCATTTTACTGTATTTACTATATTAGTTTATTTATATTTTTAGCTGTGTGTGCTACAAAACCAACTGTCAATTTATGAAGAAATACTGTTTCCTCTGAACAAAATTATTGTTTTTGATTAATTAGATTTATTTATTTATTTTTAACTGAATATATATAACTTATTTTACTTAACAACTTAAATTATTTTTTTAACTAGTTGCCAAAGCAGTATTTTTCATTTTCAGGTAGTTTAACTTGATATACTGTGCTAAAATAACTAAAGTAAAAAAAAAAAAGTGAAAATGTTAAATAAAAATAAATAACTATATAGACAATTTTAAATCAATTAATAAAAAAGGGCGAAAACACACAACAACATTAGTAAAACTTGAAAACTAAAATCAAAGTGAAAACAACTTTTAAAAAGATTTATTTGAAATGTTCCCACTTTCTGAATAAAAATATTATTTAATAAAAAAAACTTTTAAAACAGTATGCTTTTGTATTTTGGGTAAAATATTACAAATAAAGATATTTGAAGATTAAAATGTTTTATTTTTTTAAATCTCACATTTAAGTGAACATGGGGTAAATTGTCTTGTCATTTTACTTTATTAATATTAATATTTTTAGCTGTGTGTATGCTACAAAAACAACTGCAATTTCTGAAAAAATATTCTTAATTTTTTCTGAACAAAATTATCGTTTTTGATTAATTAGATACATTTTATTTATTGATTTTATTTTTTATTTATTTACTTTGTGAATGCTGATTACAGGTGTTTTGAGAAAATAACTGAGTATGTACATTTTATTTTATTTAACTAGTTTTTTTAACTGAATATATATATATAACTTATTTTACTTTTTTTACTTTATAAATAACATTAATATTATAAATAACAATGTTCAAAGATGAAAATAGTGGTAGGAAGTTTTCTTTTTTTTTAAAAAATAATTTTCAATTATTCTTTGAAGTGAACATGGGGTTAATTTTCTATCATTTTACCTAGTTTATATTAATTTAGTTTATATTTTTAGCTCTTTGTGCTACACTTCTAAAAACAACTGACAATTTATGAGAAAGATTTTTAATTGGAAAGTGGCATGATTTTGGATGAAAACAACAGCCTAACCATCATTAGCAGCAGTGGAGTTGATTAATTATGTGGTGTTTTGTTATTAGATGGTTTGTTTCTCTCATCCTGTTTGATAAAATGACAGAAACCAGTATGATTAATGAACATTTCAAAAGGTACTTAAAATATCAAAATAATCACATAAACTGAATCTCAGTCACAGAGCAATGACAAAATTAACTCTTTATTTGCTGTCAGAATAAAGAGTTTGTTTTCTTTCTAAGTTATATTTGTGTATCGTATTAATTTTTAATTAGTCCAGAAAGTACTTTATAACATGAGTGACCCATAAAGATCAGAACATGATATATTATATTATATTATATTATGTTAGCAGCGTTATGAAGCGTTATGCTGCCATTAAAGGCACCAGAGGCCCTTTCGACAGATGGTTTGTGTTCATAAGAGGACAGATTCACACATTTATCCTGTTTCATTTCCATGCACAGCCTGCATGCACACATGCTGAAAGCCTTTCAGGACGGCCCGGTGTGAAAACGCTGCTTTTGTTCTCAGATCCTTTCTGTGAAGGTAAATTTGTATTTGGGTCAAGATTTCGGGGCAACTGTCTCTTTCACACTCCATTTCATCGTCTCTTTTGCTCTTTCTTGCCTCCGCCCCTCCATTCCTCCGTCTCTGTCCTCCTCTCATCCGAGAACACGAGAGGACATGTTAACCTCTAGCGTGTAGTCAAAGAGAGGGAAATATTATGGGTGAGCAGCAGCATGTTTAGTGCTGATTGGTGGGTGTAGGCACAACAGACGCAGGGGCTCGCTGCTCCTCCAAAACTGCCCGCTGACCGGCAAATTCACCTTGAAAATATAGCTAAGATACAGACCTGACTGTGAAGCGCTTTAGAAGATCATTTTCATAATCAGCACATAAGCAAACGTCCTACAACCCAACAAAACTCTGCACCTTTTGGGAGGTCTATCATCTTAAACACTACATGGATAATATGATGCCAAAGATTGAAACAGAGATTTTTACAACTGTTTCTCAGCTAGTTTGGCTAATAAATAAAAATGAATAAAAACAACATAGACATTTTAGAAATAATAATGAATAGGACGTAAACACACAACAAAATTAGTAAAACTTTAAACTAAAATCAAAAAATCAAGTGAAAACAATGAAGTAAAATTAAAAAACTAGTATATAAGTTTATATAAAAACATATAAATTAGTAAAACTTTAAACCAAAACTAAAGTGAAAACAATAAAAGAATAAAAAAGCAAAATCTTAAAAAAAAAATAAACATTTTTTTTTTTAAACTAAAATTAAAGTGAAAAAAAATTAAGAATAAAAAAAAAAGGAAAATCTTAATAATAATATATACATTTGTATAATTGGTGATATTATTATTATTATTATTATTATTATTATATACTTTTTGGGAACTTTATATTTATCAAAGAATCTTGAAAAAAAAAGTATCACAGTTTCCTCAAAAATATTAAGCAGCACAATAAATAAAAATGAATAAAAATTAAATACACATTTAAATAAATAATATTAATAAATAAAATAAATAAATGTAAAAAATAAATAAAATAAATAAATAAATATATTTCATATATTATATGAAATAATTTTCATATAATATATGAAAAGTATATACATTTATATAATTAAATTTTTTTTATTATTTTTTTATGCTGTTTTTGTGAAAAATTTAACAGGTTCCACAAAAATATTAAGCAGCACTGCAGTTTTTAAAATACGAGATTATAATAAGAAATGTTTCTTAATATTTGATGACTGTTGATGATTTTGAGTATTTTAAGAAAATAAAAAAGTTAACTGAGTGTATATATATCTTATTTTAATTAACTAGTTAAATTATTTTATTTTACTAACTTAATGTACTGTACTAAAATAACTAAAGTTAAAATAAAGTAAAACTAATAAATAAAAAAGAATAAAAACGTCATAGACATATTTTAAAAAAATGAATAAAAAGGACACAAACACACAACAAAATTAGTAAAACGTTAAACAATTTACGTTAAGTTTAATGCTGTTTTCGGGAACTTTATATTTATCAAAGGATCCTGAAGGAAAAAAAAAAGTGTCACAGTTTCCACAAAAAAATAAAAATCAGCGCAACAGTTTTAAACATTAATTATTTTGCTGAAAATTCAGCTTTGAAAATATAATAATAATAATAATAATAATAATAAAGTTAATTGAAATATATTTAATGCTTCACAATTTTACTGTAATTTTTATCAAATAAATGCAGCCTTGCAGATGCAGACTTTTTAGAAAAATATTTAGAAATCTTATCAACCCCAAACTGTGGGGACTAAACTAAAACTAAATGGCAGTGTATAAATTGCCAAAATATATATTATATATGATGAATTAATATATATATATATATGATAAATGATATACATGTTTAATATTAATTTATATTTAATTTATATTTATTTTTTAATTTTCTAAATGTATTTAATGTATATCACATTTCTTTTAGATATTAATATTTAATATACAGCTACATTTAACAACCTTGTTAATACAACCATGCCTAATAGAATAATCATGTTGTGATATAGTACAATTACTGGGTAATATACAAGGCAGATACGTATATATTAATATTCAGTCTGATGTTTGTTTGTTCACAGTGATGTGCTGCAAATACTTGAGTGACTGTTATTGATTTCATATGTTTTTGTTTATTTATTTCAAGATCATCAAAAGTTCAACATCACCTGCACGACTCGTGAGTCCTCGTAGCTGTGCTGAGAGGCATCATCATTTCTGTTTGTGGATGAAGTATAAACCTGCATCACGTCGATGAAAGATATCGCCATGGTTACTCAACTAGTTCCTGTTGTAGCGTCTGGAGAAGGGAATGGGAAAGGAACATCCTTTGCACCTCTGCTGAATGGAGGCAGCTACGGTAAATTGTTAAATGTCTAAAGATCGATATTCCTTGTCCGCTCGCCTCCTCGCTGATGGCTAGAAATGCTCTCAGCTTTCATTAGGAATGTCAGCAAACCAGAGACGTGACCTATACGCAGCCAGAGGTCAGAGCGGCGCCCACTCGCGCTGCACAATGCCGACTATAAGATTTGCTGAAAACTAAATAGAATGAGATGTATGAGGCTTGTGCATGACATGCGTTTAAGCTTTCAGAGATATGACAGTGGCTATTAACATTTATTTATATCCGTTCGACTTAGACTTGACGTGACCCGAAACACATTTGTGATGTCATATTCTTACGTTTTTGCCAATTTATTCATATTTGCGAATATGTGCGTGCCTAGATTTTTCTCTGTGGACTGAGGTCAGCGCCCTTTGCCTGGACTCCAGCATGGACGTAGAGATACTGACTGCCATCTAGTGGTATGAAACAAGCTTTTTTTGAGAATTATTTTGTGATCACATCTAGTTTGCTTAGTCCTTAATAAAATTGCATGTATCATAATACATTGCAAATCCTAATTATTAGACTTTTGAAAATGTCAAATCACTATTATGTTTGCTCATAGCTGACTCAATCATAAATATAGAAGAGTAAATCATCCCACATCATTATTTTTTGTGCTGTTCATTTTCTATGTAATGGATTTTTATCTGTACTAGATGCTTTTTAATTTCAACCGACAAATGTTAAAATAAGCACAAATATATCTATTTTGACTTAATGTGTAAGCAGGAGCAATGCCATATGCTCTTTTGACTCAGATCAGTACAAAACCACCTAAAAACCAGGCAGAAAAACCCAGAAAACTACTTGGAAACACATTAAAAATCACTCTTGGGTATAGCAATGCTCATATGTGACGCTGGACCACAAAATCAGTCATAAGTGTAAATTTCTCGATATTGAGATTTATGCATCATCTGAAAGATGAATAAATAAGCTTTGTTAGGATAGGACAATATTTGCCCGAGATACAACTATTTGAATTCAAAAAATTTGAGGGTTCAAAAAAATCTAAATACTGAGAAAATCGCCTTTAAAATTGTCCAAATGAAGTTCTTAGCAATGCATATTACTAATCAAAAATTAAGTTTTGATATATTTATGGTGGGAAATTTACCAAATATCTTCATGGAACATACATGACCCATACAAATATACCCGTGCAACATAAGACTGGTTTTGTGGTCCAGGGTCACATATAGAAGTTCTTAAGGAAATCTGCAAATCTATTTGTCTTTAAAGTGTAAAGATCATTTTACTTATCTAAATATCTAAAAATGAACTAGACTGAAAAAATGCCCAAATTGCATTATGCATTAAAAAAATTCAAAAGCATACAGATTTCCATTCTCTAACCTGTTAAAGATTTTATTTTCATTAATATTTTTCACCTGAATCCCACGCCCTGCAATCAATATCAGCTCTAACAGTCAAACTCTTATTTTGTATGAGGCAGTCCTGTGGTTTCCTTCTATCCTCCAGAACCGTCATATCCCTGAAACTTGGCTCCAGGGTCCGTCTGTGTCCTCCCACACGAGCTCGCTTTCAGTCTGGGATGCGTTTCTGCATCCATCATACATGACATGCCCACGCAGACTGTTGGAAAACACACTCAACATGTTTTCTCCAAGTACACGCTGATGGGGAAAGTTAGACTGTGACCTGTAAATATGTAAGATCTTGTTAATCTGTTGTTGCTTTCCAAACCATAGAAATTGACTTTAGGGTAAAAACAAAAAAGGTATTTCATTATAGTTTAAAGGAATGTTCTGGGTTTAAAACAGCCTTACCACATCATTTTTTTTTTTTTACTTGGAGTAGTTCACTTCCAGAACAAAAATTGTCATCCAAGATGTTCATGTCTTTTTCTTCAGTTGTAAAGAAATTGTTTTTTGAGGGAAACATTTCAGGATTTCTCTCCATATAGTGGACTTCTACGGTGCTCCCAAGTTTGAACTTCCAAAATGCAGTTTTAATGCAGCTTCAAAGGGCTCTAAATGATCCCAGCTGAGGAAGAAGGGTTTTATCTAGTGAAACGATCGGTCATTTTATTCCGGGAAATACATTTTTTGTATACTTTTTAAGCACAAAAGCTTGTGTACTGCAGGCTCTGGGATGTGCGTTCTCAACGCTACGTACTATTGAATCACGTTGAAAGGTCACGTGGAATGCAGGCGGAACTACAGACACAGTGTTTACAAAGCAAATGCACAAAGACTAAGAAAGTGCAAGAAAGTTTGTAAACGCTCTTTACAAACAACAAGGTACAACAATGTCCTCCTCTCAAGTTGTAGGAGAAAATAAGATGAAGTTTTTCGCCATACTTTCAACGATGAACTTACTCGTGATTCGTAGTAGTGATGGGAAGTTCGGATCATTTTACCGACTCGGACCTTTGGGTCTCGTCCAGCTAAATGAACAAATCTTTTTTCAAGTCATTTCGTTCATTTTAGCAAAATATAATTAAAATGTTGTGTGTTACTTCCCTAACACATCTACTGCTTACACAAACATTAATCACACTACAAACAAGACAAAACTATAATGCTATAAGAAACAGAAAAGATCACTTCTTATCTGACAAGTTTTCAGGTGTGAGTCGTTCGTTCATCATAATGCCCCATAAGATGATCGAATGACTCGAAAAATCCGAAGACTCGAAACAGGATGTTGCGCATGCGCGACTGAATGAATCACTCCCCGAGATGACTCGTTCTTCCCGAGTCACATTGAAGATTCGTTCAAAATGATAGAATCGTTTAAGAACGACCCATTACTAATTCGTAGCATTGTGGACGCGCATCCCAGAGCCTGTGCTACACAAGCTTTTGTGCTTAAAAAGTATATCGATCGTTTCGCTAGATAAGACCCTTCATCCTCGGCTGGGATCATTTATAGCCCTTTGAAGCTGCATTTAAACTGCATTTTGGAAGTTCAAATTCGGGGCACCAATGAAGTCCATTATATGGAAAAAAATGCTGAAATGTTTTCCTCAAAAACCATAATTTCTTTACGACTGAATACAGAAACATATGAACATCTTGGATAACAAGAGGGTGAGCGGATTATTTGTAGATTGTTGTTCTGGAAGTGGAGTTTTCCTTTAAATTTTTTTAATAAACCTATATTGACGTTTTTTTTTTTGCTAGTGATCAAGTGAATGTCATACACTACAGTTAAATTTTTTTATGTTTTTGAGAGAAGTCTTTTATGCTCACTAAAGCTGCATTTATTTGATATAAAATACAGTAAAAAAGGCAAACATTTTAAACAATTAAAATGTAACAATTAGTTACAATTTAAAATAACCCTTTTCTGTTGTAATATATTTCTAAATGTAATTTATTTATGTGATGCACAGCTGAATATTTGATACATAAATGTATTTATCATTACACAGTATATGTCTTTACTGTTACATTTGATCAGTGCAAAGCATCCTTGCTAGAAAAAAATGAAAAATCGGACTCATCCCAAACTTTCAAATACTGTACGTATTTGATCATAGTCCTTAAATTATATTAAACCTAGAAGATTCCTTTAACATAAATCATGTAAAGTATAAGCTGTGATCTCATTTCGGCGAAAGACAGACCACAGATCTCCAGTAATGTCTGCCCACATCTCTCTTCCTGCAGGAAAGCAGCTATCACGTTTATAATGGACCATTTAACGGCTTTCTCCAGGTAATGAGGCAGATGACTCAACTTCCTGTTAACACCTAGAAGAGTTATCTGTCTGGGAGCGAGACAAACTAATAGCGAGAACGAGACAGAAAGGTAGGAGTGTAAATACATTTAAACAAAAATGAGAGGGTGTTTGCCAGTACAAAACTCTAAACTTGAATGTTTTCAGTGGTTACTAGGTAGTCAGAAATCCTATATTTTGGTCTCTAGATACCAGGAAAAACCATCCTACATTGGTTAGCTGTGTTTTGGAACATGGTGGATGATTTCTAGATGGTGTACACTTAAAAATTGGGGGTTTTCCACAGCAATACCAAAGTAGAACCGCTTTTTAACTTTTAAGAATCTTTCAGTGAACAGTAATTAAAAGAACTAATTTTTCTTTGTGTTAAAAACCTAAAGAACCCTTTTTTCATTCTAAAGAACCTTTTGTGGAATGAAAAGATTCCATGGATGTTAAAAGTTCTTAAATTAAACATCAATGCTACGATGTTCCAAAACATTTCCAGCAGGGTTAGACTCCAATTTTGCTAATAGCACACAACTCTTCAAAAAGCCACATGATTTAAGGTATTTTTCAAAGGTTTTTTTGCAGTGATGCCATTAAAGAACTAATTTTGGTTTCCAAAAGAGCCTTTCAGTTGAATCGTTCTTCAAGGAGACGTCCACTTCCAAAACAAAGATTCACATATAATGTACTCGCCCCCTTGTCATCCAAGATGTTCATGTTTTTCTTTCTTCAGTCGTGAAGAAATTGTTTTTTAAGGGAACATTTCAGCATTTTTCTCCATATAATGGACTGATATGGTGCCCCGAGTTTGACCTTCCAAAATGCAGTTTAAATGTGGCTTCAAACGATCCCAAATGTGGTTGTAAACAATCCCAGCCGAGAAAGAAGGGTCTTATCTAGCAAAAGATCAGTTATTTTCATTAAAATAAAACAATTTATATACTTTTTAATGTCAAACACTCATCTTGTCTTACTCTGCCTGGACTGTCTTTTTCCAGTTCATGACAGTTAGGGTATGTTGAAAAACTCCCATTTCATGTTCTCCCTTAACTTCAAAATCGTACCTTTATTAAGGGTGTTTGATGATCTTTGCATGTTCACTTTGCAAATACGATTGGAGTTTTTCAACATACCCTAACTGTCTTGAGCCAGAATACACAGAGTTCAAGAAGAGCAAGGCAGGGCGAGCGTTTGAGATTAAAAAGTATTTAAATTGTATTTTTTTAAATGAAAATAACCAATCGTTTCGCCAGATAACACTCTTCTTCCTTGGCTGGGATCATTTACAGCCACATTTGGCATTGTTTGAAGCTGCATTTAAACTGCATTTTGGAAGTTCAAAATTGGGGCACCATAGCAGTCCATTATATGGAGAAAAATGCTGAAATGTTTTCCTCAGAAATTTCTGTTTTAAAAGAACCACTTTTTTTTCTTGGTGTGAAGAACATTTCCACTATAAAGAACATTTTGTCCAATTGAACGATTCCTTGGATGTAAAAGATTCATCATGGAACCACCAATGCCAATGAAAAACCTTTATGTTTAGCAAAAATGTTGCCAAATGAGTTAAAATCTTTAACCCTAAGCATAATCTTATTGATTCTTTCCTTTGCAAACACCACTCATCAGCACTTTGCTTTAGCATTGTAACAGTGCTTATAAGACAGGCGCATCTGCAAAGCACAGATGGCCACATTCATAGTTGATAAATGTACATCTTCAGCTGTCTCTTAAGAACAAGCCCTTAAAAGCAACAGAACATGACAGAAAGTAATGCAACATTCACAAGGATGTGTGCCGTGATGGACAGTTGATTTCTCCACTGCTTTTGGTTTCTTGTCAAACTTTTGTCTTGTTGGTGTTTGGAGTGTCAGGCTCTTGTGAGCATGTGGTTTGAAGAGTAGTTTTGTGTGAAGGAATGCCACAGAACAGAATGTGTTTTGTATTAAGTCATCTTATACCTGGAGATTTGGCATGGAACGTCTTTTAATCTTTTAAATCTTTTAAACCTTTTGCTGTATAACATTGATTCAAATAAATAGTTGAAAATCTTCATGTTATTTCAAATCTGTGTGAATTTCTCTCTTCTGTGCAACAAATTTAGCCAGAAATTTTAAATGGTGACCTTTTTCAAAGCTCAAAAAAGACATAAAGCACAATAAAAGTGACTCATTTGTTATATTCCGAGTCTCAAGTGAGGATCAGACTGAAGTGCTGTTGAGCTGCTATTCACTGAAAACCTTCTCTACCACAGCAATCTCATCCATGTTTGAGTATATTTAAAATGTGATGCATCAAAATGTATTACACTGGGTTTGATGCTATATGCTCTCATAGCCAATAGCAGCATGCCTAATTTGAATACGTAGGCCCTAGTTTAAAAAGATGCAAATCACAATAATGAGTCAATAAATAACTGAATTGCACAAAAAGTATTCTTGTAGCTTCATAACTTTACCGTTGAACCACTGATGTCGCATGGAATATTTATCAATGTCCTTACTACCTAGGTCTTGAACGTGTCAGTTGTGTTGCTGTCTATGCAGGGTCAAAAAGCTCTTGGATTTCATCATAAAATATCGAAGGTATTATGGGTTTGGAACGACATGAGGGTGAGTATTAATGACAGAATTTTCATTTTTGGGTGAGCAATACCTTTAAATTTGAATGTGTTCCTCACACAAAGCTGTAACAAGTTCTTTGGCTGTAATATGGATTCAGAAGACTTTGAATATACACTAGTGTTCAAAAGTTTTGGGTTAGTACATTTTTGAGGGAGTTTTGTCAAAAGAAATTAATACTTATTCAGGAGGATGCATTCAATTAATTAAAAATGACAGAAATATTTTGTAAGATTGTAAAAGTCTTTACTATTTCAAATAAATGCTGCTCTTTTGAACTTTCTATTCATTAAAGAATCCTGGAAAAATGGCTTCCACAAAAATGTTTAGCATCAGAGCTGTTTTTAACACTAGGAATTGTTTCTTGAGCTGCAAATCAAGCATATTTGAATGATTTCTGAAGGTTAATGTGACACTGAAGACTGTAGCAATGATGATGAAAATTTAGCCTTGCATCACAAAAATAATTTTTTTAAAGGGGTCATCAGATACAAAGTTCACTTTTACATGTTGTTGGAACATTAATGTGTGTTGGCAGTGTATGTACACAACCACGCTATAATGATAAAAATCCACCTAGTGGTTTTTATTTCATCTGTAAAAATAATTTCCCCTTTTTCAAATCAAGCCATTCTCAGCATCTTGTCTGTGTGACGTCACACCGACAGAAACCGCTCCCACGATAGTTGATTGACACGGCCGTCTTACCTTAGACCCACCTTAAATGAGCAGTAACAGTCCGATCGCTATTGTTTCAATGCCGGAACAGGGACGTAAACAAGAATGGCTCATAAGCGATTAAGGTGATGTGTTGTTGGATGTAATAATGAGCATAGTACATTTACTCCCGACATCTGAGCCGCTGAAGAGGCAATGGATTACGTTTGTTTGTGAAGGGAATGCGCCTCCTGATCTACATGAGTTCAGATGCAAAACCATCTAAAAGCTATCTTGGTCAAAAATGAGATAATGATACTGAGTGAATGCTCCTGACACATTTGCGACCCTGGACCACAAAACCAGTCATAAGTATCAATTTTTCGAAATTGAGCTTTATGCATCATTTGAAAGCTGAAAAAAATAAGCTTTCCATGGATGTATGGTTTGTTAGGATAGAACAATATTTGGCTGGCCGAGATACAACTATTTCAGTATATGGAATCTGAGGGTGCAAAAAAAAATCTAAATATTGAGAAAATCACCTTTAAAGTTTTTCAAATTAATTTCTTTGCAATGCATATTACTAATCAAAAATTAAGTTTTAATATATTTGCAGTAGGAAATTTACGAAATATCTTCATGGAACATGATCTTTACTTAATTTCCTAATGATTTTTGGCATAAAAGAAAAATCTATAATTTTGACCCATACAATGTATTTTTGGCTATTGCTACAAATATACCCCAGCGACTTAAGACTGGTTTTGTGGTCCAGGGTCACATATTATACGTCCATTAAATAATTTTACTTCAAACTCGCTAAATTCCAGTCTCAGCCCAATCAGAAGTACCAGTACTTACATAGAAACCTATACAAAGTAGCCAGAAGGAAATGCTAATTTTAAAGAAATGCATCAGATGGATTTAAAGGCTTTTGTATCTGAACTTTTCATATATCCATGTATGTTCGCGCAAATCATTCGTGATCCAGCTTCACTTACAGCAGAAGTGAGTATAAGGCTTTTTTTATGAATCTTTACAATCGCCTTTCCTAATAACATGCTAGTTAGCAAGTTTAGCGGCTAAAGTAAACAGGCTCGTGGCTTCACAGAGAGAAGAGAGGGGTGGGGCAGGCAGAGCTCATTAACATTTAAAGCAACATCGACCAGAACAGGATGATTTTTGCAGAGCTGATTTTGACAATGTAAAAAGGGTGTTATTTTACACTACCATTGAGAAATTTTAACCAAAACATGTTATAGACTTTTCATCAAGACCCTAAAGAATCATATCAACTTGTGGAAAATGGGCATCCGATAACCCCTTTAAAATTCAGATAAAGAACTACGGAGGCCTGTTTCTCTCACAGTTCTGACTTTTTTTCTCAGAATTAAGAGTTTACATCTTGCAGTTTTGACTTTTTTCTCAGAATTGTGTGATACAAACTTCCACTTCTGACTTTTTCTTAGAATTGTGAGATATAAACTCATATTGCTGGTTATAAAGTCAGAATTGTGAGATAACTTGGTTATGAAAAATGAAGTCAGAATTGCATCATACAAACTCACAACTGGAAGTTAAACAAGTTTTCCTTTTTTTTTTTTTATTCAGTGGCAGAAATGGGCTTCTATAGAAAACAGCTATTTAAAACTAATAATATTTCACAATATAATTTTTCTTAGTGTACTTTTGATAAGGGAAACGCAGCCTTTACTCTTAAAAATAAAGGTGCTTCACGATGCCATAGAGGAACATTTTTTGTCTAAATGGTTCCATTGAGAACCTTTAACATCTGAAGAACTTTTCAGTTCACAAAAGGTTCTTTGTGGCGAAACAAGGTTCTTCAGATTATAAAAAGGAAATAAAGAGATGATTCTTTGAAGAACCTTTGACAGAATGGCTCTTTGTGGAACCAAAAATGGTTCTTCTATGGCAGGGGTGCTCAACCCTGTTCCTGGAGATCTACCTTCCTGCAGAGTTCAGCTCCAACCCTGATCAACTAATTAGGATCTGAAGGAGCACTTGATAATTACAGACAGGTGTGTTTGATCAGGGTTGGAACTAAACTCTGCAGGAATCTCAGGGATCTCAAGGAACAGGGTTGGACACCCAAGTTCTATGGCATTGCTGCGAAGAACCTTTTAAAGCACCTTTATTTTTAAGAGCGTTGGTGAGCATAAAAGTCCTCCCCACCCTAAACTTTTAAACAGTAGTGTGGTGCTAAATAGGTAGTGACATTTATAGTGCCTTTTTCATTTTTTTAAACTTGACAGCACTTGGTCACCATTCACTTCCATTGTAGTTAAGAAAAACAGCATAAACATCCTGCTTAATGTCCTTTGCTGTTCGAAAGAAATCGTAAGCCAGATAAGCCTGTGAGTTTATACATTCATAAAATTGATCTGTTATCATTTTTGACCATATTTGTCTGGTTTGACAAACTTGTGTCTTAACTCAAGCTCTAGGTTCTCTGGGATCCTGAGCTGAAATGTTTACATGTGATAAGCAAAGACGGTGACTCACTTTCTTTTGCAGAAAAACTTACCATACAGTAAGAATGCTACTTGCTCCTTTTGTCCTTTTTAATCTGGCTATCGTTCTCCCATCGGTGCCATATGCTCTAATGAGGCCTTGTGAGAGGGTAGTACTGTCCTCGCAGTCAGATTTCTAGGACGCTAATTACTCCTGCCGGAGTTCTCGTTTATTGACAATGGCTTCCTTGAAA
This sequence comes from Labeo catla, assembly GCA_012976165.1. NCBI lineage: Eukaryota > Metazoa > Chordata > Actinopteri > Cypriniformes > Cyprinidae > Labeo > Labeo catla. The sequence goes on from VONZ01000538.1 coordinate 63,089, forward strand.
AAGCTTGTCGAGGGACTAATAATGACCAGTTGCTTCCCACACTGCAGCGCAAACTAATGACTACTCTTTCAATCAGAGCCTGTGATGGATTTAATGACAAAAATCATTTCCGCCCACAGGCTGCACGCAAAAAAAAAGAAAAAAAAGTGGACCGATATAAGCAGAATTGCGTTGGTCCCAGAGGACCAGCGCCACGCCGTTCTCGAAATCGGTGTGACCCAGATCAAACGCCGGTGGTAAATGGGGTTCGCTGTCTTTGTTTCATTTCATTTTGTGCTTGTTTTTGCTTGATAAGTGATGAATGAAAAGCTTTATTGTATCAGGGTGTATCTCAATGGCTGCCATCTGTCTGAGGGCCCCGTTCGTTCGCCGTCGTGGGAGGAAGCGGTTTTATTGATTCGATTCTGAGCTGAATTTCCCGCAAGTCTCCTTGCAGACTACGCCAAATCTTTGAGTTAAATGACAAACAGGCTGACAGAAAAGAAAAATGTCTCTTCTAAACGTGTGCCAGGATGTGAATATATTTCCTGAGGACATCCCTCGCAGCCAGGGGAGTCACATTTTGGCAGGCTTTGATTGGTTTGATGGTTTCGGCATCCTCGCGGCTGCGCGAGAACGCTTGTTTCTCAACATACGAGACCTTTAAGAGGATTTACAGTGTTTTGCGCCGGGAGCCTTTGGGTTTGTGTCTCATTAACACCTGGGAATCTCTCTGGATTTGTTATGGGATGAAATGAGTGTTGCATACTTGCTGTCGTGCTTTGAATCGTGTAATCCTCCTTCAATTCAAGGTCAAGTTATTGAGGTCTGCTCTTCATTATTAAACTCTAATCTTTAACAATTGATATGGTGAATATGCTAATAGCAAGTAATTGCTTTTGTGATTTACAGTGCGTAGTTCTAAATGCAGAGGCCCGATATAGAGAATAAAGCAGTAAACCACTCAAAGTGCAAGCCAAGACCCTGTTCACGGCAGCAAAATCACTGTAAAACATTGGCATTGAGTGGCTTATTGCTGCATGTGGTTCATATTGTTCGTTTGAATGTTTGATTCTGATTGGTTAATACAGCTCATCTGTTGTACAATATGCTACATTTAACCCTTGTTGTGCTGAAATTTCTTTACCTAATTTGGTGTTATATTATCACCAAATCTTGTATTCAGTCTTTTTCTCAACTTGTTCTACACCTTGCTTTAAGTGAAAAAAAATTGTGAATAATAATAGCAGAATTGCCTCAAACACAACATTTCCGCCACTGAAGAAAAAAAAAATGTTGTGCATTTTTGTCTCAGGTGTTGTCTCACTTTTTTTTTTTTCAGAATTGTGAGATATAAACTCACAATTCTGACTTTGTTTTAGAATTGCGAGTTTATATCTCGCATTTCTCTTTTTTACTTGCAATTCAGTTTTTTCGCAGTTTCTTTCAGAATTGAGATAAACTTGCAATTCTGACCTTTTTCTCACAATTGCAAGTTTATATCTCTTACATATCTGACTTTTTTTCCTCGCAATTTCTCATAATTGTGAGCTATAAACTCGCAATTCTGACTTTTTTTTCTCACAAATGAAAGTTTGTAGGCCTATCTTGCAATTCTGACTTTTTCCCTCACAATTTCTCTCAGAATTGAGAGCAGGGGCGTCGCTAGGGCTAATCATTCGGGGCTCGAGCCCCGAAAGTTTTTACTCCAGCCCCGAATGTTTTTTTGTATGGCCCTATGATTTCCATGGAATTTGTCAAAGTTTGAATGAATGAATCAAAAGTTGGTCATTAAACTTAAATCATCACTAGCATCTGTAAATATTATCCTGCAAAAGACTATTTAAATATGAATCCTGCAGGTTCTGCGTGTCTTTTTATGAATGAACGGCGCGGATGCGCGGTTTCGTTTCCTATACTGACGCGCGCAGTGATTTCAGTGTCTGCCGTTTCACTAAATGAGGACATAAATACATTAACAACATCTCCAGAACTGCTCTGAGAGTCACTTCATGATCACTTGACTGTTTCATTTGAGTAAAACAAGCGTCAAATATATACACAGAAATTTAAAGGTATTCACGGCAACCCGTTAAAGTAAAAGTTCGGTTTAACTTTATTAATCATTCAGTATAATGCACGTGCCTACTACTACTACTACTCCTACTACTAGTAATTAATAAAAATTTATACAAAAATTTCACACAATAGTTCTTCAATGTTTTACATTTTAATAGTAAATCCCCTTTATTTGCCAAAAATAAAATATAATTTTCATTAAAAGATCAATTAAATCAATATTTTATACCTTCATCTGATAACCAGAAAAATACACAACACCGAATTCCATAAGGCTATTGTAAAAATAAATAAAAGTTGTTTTTATGCATTCAAATAAACAGACATGCTATATTTGGTAACAATAAAACGTAAAGTGAGAAAAAATAAAACATTTCATAGGGTCCTAAACATGTAATTTTTCTTAACTTTTGATAAATTGACGGTAAATTGTATAAGATTCATGGTTTTAATTAACTACACATGATTAATTACATTTTGATTAATAAAATTAAATTTAACCATTGAAACAAAGACCAGAAAAATGAAAACAGAAAACAGAAAACAGAATTTGAAAAAAAATAAAATAAAATGGAATTTGGGGGAAAAAAAATAGGGCCCTCTTTTTGCATGCAACTATATATTTGTTATAGTTATAAATACATTTTCAAATGTATTATTTTATTTGTCTAACATATTTTTGTAATGTTATAATTTTGTTATAATACTTTGATATGTTTGTTATTTGCAGTGATTACTATTTACTACTGTTAATAGTGGGACAAGGTCTTTAACCCCCGGTTTAATGCCCCTGGACCCACCTAGAAGGATGCAGGTTCAACCACTTGTGTCTAACAAAATCTTATGTGAGCATGATGGGAGCTCCCACCCACTACCACTAGCCCCTGATGTTTTGGCACCAGCCCCGGATGTTTTAAAGTCCTAGAAACGCCCCTGATTGAGAGATATTGTATAAAATTATAATTGACTTTTTTTCTCGCAAATTGAAGTTTGTCTCGTAATTCTGACTTTTTTCTCGCAATTTCTCTCAGAGTTATGAGATATAAACTCTGAATTCTGACTTTTCTTGCAATTCGGAGTTTGTCTCGCAAATCTGACTTTTTTTTCTCGCAAATTCAAGTTCTTGCAAAGGGTCAGTTCTGTCTTTTCTCGCAATTCCGAGTTTATCTCTTGCAGTTCTGACTTTATAATTTGCGATTCTGGGTTTATATCTCCCAGTTCTGACTTTTTTTCTTTCAATTAAATTTTCTTGCAATTTCTCAGAATTGTGAGCTATAACCTCGCAATTCTAACTTTTTTCTCACAAATGCGAGTTTATACCTCGCAATTCTGACTTTTTCTTTCAATTCAATTTTCTTGAAATTTCTCTCAGAATTGTGAGATATGAAGTATTGCAAGTTATAAAGTCCAATTTTGAGGGGGAAAAAAAGAGCAATTGCGTGCTATAGTCAGAACTCGCAATTCTGACTTTTTTTTTCTCACAAATGCGAGTTTGCATCTCACAATTCTGACTTTTCTTGCAATTCCGAGTTTATATCTTGCAAATCTGACTTTTTTTCTCGCGAATGCAAGTTTTTGCAAAGGGTCAGTTCTGTCTTTTCTTGCAATTCTGAGTTTATCTCCTTCGGTTCTGACTTTATAATTTGCAATTATGAGTTTATATCTCGCAATTGCAAGTTTATATATCAAATTAAAAAAATAAAATCCTCTGTATCAAAATGACCTAAACAAAGTGTATTTAAATAAAGTGTTAAATGTTTGTTTTGGATATTGTGAAGTTGCTGCACAACAATAAACAAAGAAACAAAGTCTCATTTTAAAAGAAGAATACTATTTATTGTAATACTTCATTTGATCATAATATAATGTAATATTTCTGTAATGTACACAGAATATATACTTATTTATATATTTGGGCATAAGCTACTACAAGGGACGCATACAGAAACTAAAGCAAACATAGAAAAAGAAAACATCAAAATATCATTGGCACAGATGTGAAGAATACATATCGGACAAAAAACAAACAAACTTGAACACATTACAGTCTCACAGTGAATACATTTTCATCTGTTTTCACATTCATGGCTTAATACACAGATATGGATGAAAACACAAACGTATGCTGGAAAAATGGCTCTAAATTGAGAACCGCTTACCCAACATTTACGGAGACGAGCTGCCTCTTTATAGACACACACACACACACATACTTCTAAATATTTGATTTGAATGGGAGTTATTTGTGTTATAGAGGTCTGTTACCGTGATTATTGAATTAGAGACACTGGAAAGATGTTTAAAATCATGAAATGTTCTTCTTAACCCATTTTATTTCCTTAATGTGACATTTCAGGATGTTCAGCAAGGAAAAAACAGGATTTCATCTACCATCTCTGGACCCAAAAAGCATCTTTGTCCAAGATATCCGTAAGTAGCAGTTTATTTTTGTATAAAGAGATTTTGCAGATATTTCGCTAATGGTTTTTAACGTGAAATTGATATGTGGGGGAAAAAAATAAAAGTTATTAATAATACTTTCTCATTGATAACACTTAATTGAACACATAACAGTCTAAAAAAATCATACTAAATGTGGGATGATAAAGGGTTGCAATGCTTTAAGGGTATAGAAAATATATTTTTAATATATAGATTCTCCTGATGCATCTGTGAGATGAATAAGGTGTTTTTACAAAATCTCAGTAACCGTATTTTACACATACACACACCTGCTTTTGCCCTTGGTCAGTATTCGCACTGCAGATCAGCTCTATTTCCGTAATTAATATGCTTGACTTGTGTGAGCAAACTCTGCCATAAGCTCAAATTAGCTAGCTAACAAACAAACAAGCTCAGGGCAGCAGAGCATGATGGGTAATGGAGCATTATGCCTGATGGCTCCTTCAGCGGTAACAAAAGCAGCAGAGTCACGTGACGCGGTCGTGTGTACAGAGAGGCGGAGTTAAATTAGTGTCAATCACGGTGACAGTGTATTTACCAACTAATTAAGCGTCAGTCAGTGCGTACATAAAAGCTCAGCGGGGACAGAAAGGGCATCTTTTAACTCTGCTGACGCGGCGACGCTGATCTAAGCCCAATCACACACTGCTGACAGCGGCTGAATGAAACCCAGAACTCACAGAAAACAAGAGCTAAAGATGCTGAAGGAGGTGAAAAGTTGAGGTGTGGCCGCAGTGAGATGTTTCTAAGTGTTACCCTTGAGGAGCAGAACAGCCTTTATGGGAAAACGAAGTGTTATGGGGCCACAAAGAGATCAAATCGAGGTCAATCCAGTGTGAAACAATACAATAAATTAGAGAAGCTGCTCAAGAGGAGTACAGTGATAAAGCGGACCGGAAAGAATCAAAAGCTAAAGCAAGCACGTGTGAATTTAAACCAAACCAACCAAACAATGCACAACAATTTGCTAACAGAACATGTTACACGACAAAGAACAGACTGTAAAATACATATTAAAAAAAAAAAAAAAACGAACACAACAGGACTGTAACCACCATAAACACTGGGACATTTCCCTCGATTTTCAATGGGTTTTCACACTGCAAAAAATGCTTTTCTTTCTTAGTATTTTTGTCTTGCTTCTAGTCCAAATATCTAAACATTTTTAAATCAAGATTCAAATTTAAATTGAAGCAGTGGGGTAAGTAAAATACTCTTAAAACAAGATTTTAAAGAAAATCTTTACTTATTTTAAGCGACAACAAGACTAAATATCTTGCGTCATTTTGCTTATCTAGTAAATGCATCTTGATTTAAGAATTTTCAGATATTTTGACTAGAAACATGACAAAAATACTAAGCAAGATAAGCCTTTTTTTGCGGTGCAGTGAACGCTTCCTAACTGAAATAATAATTGGTAATGAAAAAAGCTAATTTAAAAACAAAATCAATACATTTAAAAACAAATAAAGGAAATATCAGTGCTGAAAAGCAAGGTGTTAAATTTTAGATATGCTACCGTTCCAAAGTTATTGTTTTTTTTGTTTTGTTTTGTTTTTTTTTAAAGAAATGATTACCTTTATTCAGAAAGGATGCATTCAATTTATCAAAAGTGACAGTAAACACATTTATAATGTCACAAAAGATTTCTGTTTCATATAAATGCTGTTCTTTTGAATTTTCTAGTCACAAAAAAGAAAAAAAAGTCACATTTTGCACAAAATATTAAGCAGCACACTTGAAGACTGAAATAAAGTAATTCTGAAGACTGGAAAAAATGACTGCTGAAAATTAAGCTTTGCATCACAGAAATAAATTACGTTTTACAATATAATAAAATAGAAATGGGTAACTTTAAATTGTATTAATATTTCACTGTATTACTGTTTTTACTGTATTTTTGATCAAATAAATGCAGCTCTATTAAGCATAAAAGTATTCTTTTAAAAACATGATAAAAATCGTACCAACTCCAAACTTTGGAACAGTAGTTTGTGTTTTTGATTTCACTTCTGTGTACACTGAATTCTACAATGGCATGTTAGTGTCACATTAAAAAAAAAAAATCCAAGATTACACAATTAGAGTCGTAATATTTTGACTTTATTCTTTATAACGTCGAAGTACTATGAGAATAAAGCTGAAATATTTTAAGAATAAAGTCAAAATACTACAAGAATAAAGTCGAAATACTACAAGAATAAAGTTGAAATATTACAAGAATAAAGTCGAACTTATGAGAATAATGTCGAAATGTTTTGAGAATAAAGTCAAAATTACGAGAACTAATGAGAATTAAATACAAACAATATATCTTACAATGACAGATCGCTGTACTGGCTGTATTTTTTTCATGCCTTCTGATGTTACTTCAATTTTACATTTCACTATAAACTTGAAATAAAGAGGAAAAATGTTATAATTTGTATTCCGTGATTAAAACTGACAGAATTTGAAATCTGAGCTGTTATATTAAAAGCATCAAAGCACAAAATTATTGCGATTTGTGTGACTGATGCACTGCAAAAAATGAACGGAAGACGTTAAATATTGTCCAATCATTTACTGTAATATACCGTGAATAAAACGGCTTGTGAATAGTCACTTAACGTTATATATCTCAGAAAAGACAATATAACGTATGTTATAGATAAGACAAGCCCACTTCAAACTTTAGAACACTTTATTGTTGTTTTTAATTAAATACATGTGAGGAATGAAAAGTTGGACACCACATATGTTTTTGTGGAGTAGGTGGTGTTACAGCTTGGAATACAGCTTGGATGCAACAATATTCAAATAAATTACGGAGGCCTGCCAACTTTTCCTGGGCCATTTGCACGTGCAATATAGGCTCTACTCTCAAAATAATATTAACTTAAATTTCTACGATTTAAATTCTCAAAACATTTAGACTTTATTCTCAAAACATTTCCACTTTATTCTCATAATTTAAATTTTATTCTCAAAGCATTTCGACTTTATTCTCGGAATTCTCGTACTTCATGCTTGAATATTTTGACTATTTATAAAATATTATGCCTTGAATTTGGTAATTTTCAGTTTTTGAATATTTTTAACTTGGCACTACAATGCGGTTGTAAAATTCTGTATAACCCATTTTAAAACTTTCCATACAATCAAAGCCTTTTCTTACAAACATATTTCTTCTGTGCTCTTTTTGCAGTGTAAATGCAGAAAATTTGGATTCTTGTTAATAAGGAAGAAAAGAAACTACTACATTTCAGTATGAAAAGAAGACCAGATGCAATTTAAATATACAAGTTTCACGCCATGCTGCGCTGCAAACATTGTAAGTAAAGCATGAAAGCACCCTGTTTTTGTTCGGAGGAGTATTTTACAAAAGAAGAACAGAAGGAAATACATTTTCTAGTAAATGTGATGACAAAACTTCTTTTCCAAACATTTCAGCCCATGCAATACTGACTATGTAGTCATCCTGAATGAATTAGAAAGAAAATAGCCATGGATGCTCATTCAAACAATTGGATGGCAGCAAATTAATTAGAAAATGACTTACAGATGTGGCCATTAATAATGCACATTTTTTCACGCGGCAGCAAGGAAATTCATCACGCTTAATCACAGAGCTCCCTACAGGCGCTTTTTCAGATTTTTTTTTTAAACTTTGTGCTTCACACGATATCCAGCAGGTGACCCATGGAACAACATTCTAGAGCCCTGCATTTCAGCACGGCGAGGCCCGACTTATTTATGCCTCTAGGGCTGGGCTTCAGGCCAATTTTCACATCATAGCTAAGACGCGGGCCAGGCATCATGCCTGTTTTAGGCTTATCATTTTTATATTTTAGACATCCATCAGTTACGCTGATGAAAAAGATTTGCTGCATGAATGTATAAATTTTTCATAAATCAGCTTTATAATGACTGATTTTGTTGTGTATTTATAGGGCTATATTGTAATTTTTGGAGCTACACTTTGTGTTCCATTTTGGAATGACATGAAGGGTGAGTTAAAGAAGTCCACTTCCAAAACAAAGATTCACATTAATGTACTCACCCCCTTGTCATCCAAGATCTTCATGTCTTTCTTTCTTTAGTCGTAAGAAAAAGTTTTTTGAGGAAAACATTTCAGCATTTTTCTCCATATAATGGACTGATATGGTGCCCCAATTTTGAACTTCCAAAATGCAGTTTAAATGCAACTTCAAACGATCCCAAATGCGGTTGTAAACGATCCCAGCCGAGAAAAAAGGGTCTTATCTAGTGAAACGATTGGTTAATTTAATTCAAATAATGCAATTTATATACTTTTTAATGTCAAACGCTTGTCTTGTCTCACTCTGCCTGGACTGTTTTTTTTTTTTCTGGTTCATGACAGTTAGGGTATGTCAAAAAACTCCCATCTCATCTCATGTTCTCCCTCAACTTCAAAATCATCCTATATCGCCGTTTTACCTTTTCTTTGCATGTTCACTTTGCAAAGACTGGGTCAGTACAATGCAGTGATGTAGGATGATTTTGAAATGATTTTTGAAGTTGAGGGAGAAAATACGATTGGAGTTTTTTGACATACCCTAACTGTCTTCAGCCAGAATACATAGAGTTAAAGGAGGGCAAGGCAAGATGAGCATTTGAGAATAAAAAGTATATAAATTGTATTATTTTTATGAAAATAACCGATCGTTTCACTAGATAAGACCCTTCTTCCTCGGCTGGGATCGTTTACAACCGGGGCACCATAGCAGTCCATTATATGGAGAAAAATGCTGAAATGTTTTCATCAAAAAAAAACAGTTTCTTTACGACTGAAGAATAAAAAGACATGAACATCTTGGATGACAAGGGGGTTGAGTACATTATATGTGAATGTTTGTTTTGGAAGTGGACTTCTCATTTAACGATGATAAAATTTCATTTTAGTGATCTAACCAAGATGTAGATGTTCAGAAATGCTCACTTTTTGATAGTTAAGGCTGGAATGGTAAACACATTCAGATCATGTTCTCTGCACACCTAATGAACACGGTTAAGGGAAACGGACAGAATGTATTCCATCACAAAAACACAATGGATTTGTCTTATTTCACAGTGAGACTCTCACTTCACAACATAACACAGTCGAAACACACAATCTATAAAAGAATGACTCTGTAAAAAGAAACATGAAAACACTGAGGCGTTCTCAAACTCAAACTCAAACGCCAATGACCGTATTTACTCTTCAAGTATAAAGTCCAGTGATATCAACCTCTTCAAGTTACGAACGGCGCAGCAAATATACGTTCGGTGACTGGGGGAATGAAGAACCAAGGCTGTTGTTACAACACCAGCTAAACACCGAATTTACATTCATATAATTAACTCTCCAGCTAGGATTATTCAACGTTAAGATAATACATCATAAAGCTTCATTAAGGCGTGTGTAGGCCTCCAGCTGTTAGTTTCCTCTATTTGCTTAGTATACAAGATTCTTTCTGTACAGATTTTACATATGTATTCAGATTCACCGTCTGAATCTTGGATTTCTGTTTTCTGATTGCGTCCAAACACTGAACTTATTGAAAAAAAATTCCAGAGCCCATTATGTCTCTGAAATGAAATGTGATTGGCTGACGTGATGTGACGTGTAATCTGATTGGCTCTCCCACCCAACTCAAGGCATGATGTCATCTCTGAAGCATGGCTATTTGAAGTAGTTGAGCCCAGCCACCAGAAGGAACTTCTCCAGGAAGAGTTCAGAGTCGAGCACCGCGATGTGAGCCGCACGTCCGATCAGAGTGTTGGCCGTGTTCGGTAATGCGTGGAACACATTCTGTCTGATCAAACGGCAATTTGGAGCGCTCAGCAATGGCTGGAGTAAGTTATTGATCATCTCTGTATATACTGGACCTGTAAACAAACAAACAAAAAAAGATTTATCACACACAGTACAATATATAAAATATATGTATTTGTATTAAAGGAGAAGTTCACTTCCAGAACAAAAATGTACAGATGATTTACTCATCCCCTTGTCATCCAAGATGTTCATGTCATTCTCTCTTCAGTCGGAAAGAAACATTTCAGGATTTCTCTCCATATAGTGGACTTCTGTGGTGCCCTCGAGTTTAAATTCAAAAATGCAATTTCAATGCAGCTTTAAAGAGCTCTAAACGATCCCAGCCGAGGAAGAAGGGTCTTATCTAGCGAAACGATTGCAATTTCTATACTTTTTAATCTCAAATGCTCATCTTGTCTAGCTCTGTGTGAACTCTGTGTAATCTGGGTCAGTCGAGGTTAGGGTATGTCGAAAAACTCCCATCTCATTTTCTTCTCCAACTTCAAAATTGTTCTATCGCTGTTTTACCTTGTTTTATAAAGGGCGTTTGATGATCTTTGCATGTTCACTTTGTAACTGGAATTGGTACTGGGTTGGTACTTCTGCAGTGATGTAGGATGATTTCGAAGTTTTCTCAGAAAATGAGATGGGAGTTTTTCAACATACCCTAACTGTATGACGAGCATTTGAGGTTAAAAGGCATATAAGAAAAATAACCGATTGTTTCACTAGACCCTCGGCTGGGATCGTTTAGAGCACTTTGAAGCTGCATTTAAACTGCATTTTGGAAGTTCAAACTTGGGGGCACCATAGAAGTCCACTATATGGAGAGAAATCCTGAAATGTTTTCCTTAAAAACAGAATTTCTTTGCGACTGAAGAAAGAAAGATATGAGCATCTTGGATGACAAGAGGGTGAGTAAATTATCTGTAAATTTCTGTTCTGGAAGTGAACTTCTCGTTTAATATTTGTATTAATAAGCTGTATTTTACATAACATTCATCACAGATATATTATAGTACATGTTCTGCTGATGTTTTCGCTTTCGCTTTTTTTGAAAAAAAAAAAAAAAAAAAGTTATAAAAAAAAATAAAGGTTTAAGTAGATATACATATTCTTTGTTAATTAATTAATTATCTATATACAGTTTTATATTGTTACAAAAGATTTATATTTCAAATAAAAGAACTTTTTATTTATCAAGAACATGTGTCACCAAAATTAGATATTACAATTCAAAAAAAAAAGTTAAAATATTTCTATTAAATAAATCCTAAAGATATGTACAGGAAAAATAGAAATATTAAAATAAAATAAACTTTTCTTAAAATAAATTCTGAAAGTATCACAAAAATACGATATAAAAATGTAAATTTTAAATGTTTAAATATTTAAATTCAATTTTAAAAATGTAAATCCTGAAAATATGTATAGCATAAATAATATATTAAAATAACTTTTTAACATTGACCAGTAATAATAAAATGTTTCTTGAACACCAAATAAGCATATTATAGTGATTTCTGAAGGATTATGTGACACTAAAAATTCAGCCTTGCTAGTACAGAAATAAACATTTAGAACATATTAAAAAATAGAAAACAGGTGTTTCATTAATAATATTGTAGTAATATTTCACAATATTTCTGCTTTTGAATTTTTTCAAACGAATACATCCTTGGTGCATTTACTAAAACTCTATCTATATACATATATCTATGCACATCTATGTATATCTATCTATCTATCTATCTATCTATATATATCTATATATAGATATATCTAATATCTGTGTGTATATATATATATATATATATATATATATATACAGATATACAGATATACAGATATTAGATATATATATATATATATATATATATATATATATATATACATACATATATATATTGGATACTAGCTCATCACAGACCAGGTTAATAAGTGAATTAGTATGTCTATACTGTATACTATATGTAACGCTCATTCTGGTACAATGCCTTGCCCCTTAGACTTCTGTCTTTTTGCATTAATCAACAGCATGCAAGGATCTTGCATGTTTTTCAAAGATTTCATGTATAAACCTTTCAAGCCCTACAAGTCTAGTGCTTAGTTCTTTCCCAGAAAAGCCTGAGTACTCATAAACATGACTTTGCCTCCAAACGGACTAATAAAAACCTGTGCTAACAGACTCTTGGAAAGCCTACCAATCTGATTGTAGCTTGCCATGTTATGAAACCTCTTGCCATTTTTTTGCTGTCTACAGCCAGCTATGCATTGACACAGACATTCTGCATACTCATATCCCAACAAAGTCTCTATTTCTAGGCATCCTCCATTGTTCTATGTGATCATAGTCATTGTGTGTGTGTGTATGTGACTGCTCAGAGTGTGTATCCTTAGCTCTGTCTGTCACGCTGACACTCACAGAGAAGCTGAATTCTCTAATCTGTCTCTCAAACCGAGAGAAAAATACCTGTCAAAGAGCCGCACGCCACTCTCAGAGGTGACAGTCTCATAAAATGAAGAACGCTCTCTTCCCTCTCGCTCTCTCTTTAACTTCCTATCGCAGTTTCCTTTCATTCCATTTCATTCACACCACTGGCAGAGCGATTTGCTGCTAACGGGGTATGCGTGCAGAAAAAAATCTCAGTGTTTAAAAATGAAAAAATGAAAAGAATAGTGTTCCAGCTGGTTGCTAGGGTGTAATTGCTAAATTGTTTTGGTTTGTAACAGGAAGTCTTTGAGCTAACAAACCTGTGGTTCTGTCTTTAAGTGCCGTCCGACACATCTCAATGCGAGCAGAGTGGAAGGGCACGTATCTGTCCTGTGGAGAGGCCACCAACACCACGTTCCTGAAGAACTGCAGACCTGGACGAAGAAAGAACAAAAACATGGGTATGTGTTTGTGTTCATCCTTGCTTATTTTTGCGCGCATCTCTACCTGGTTTCTTGCTGAGCGTGTAGAGGAAGGTCTGTCGTGGGTCGGTGTGGTCCCTGAACGTAAGCTGAAGAAGGGAACCGGACTTCTTCAGTTTTTGCATTAGCCACAGACCTGTAGAACAAGGATGGAAATTCATAGAAATCATTTATTTAGCTTGTTGCTTTGAAAGAAGGCCTCATTTATTTGAGGAAAAATACAGTAAAAACAGTAATATTATGAAATAGTATTACTATTTTAAATAACTGGTTTCTATTTGAATATGTTTTAAAATGTAATTTATTCCTATGGTGCAAAGCGGAATTTTCAGCATCATAACTCCAGGCTTTAGTGTCACGTGATCCTTCAGAAATCATTCCAATATGCTGATTTTCTTCTCAAGAAACATTTCAGGATTTTTTGATGAATAGAAGGTTCAAAAGAACATTATTTATTCAAGATAGAAACCTTTGTAACATCATGAATGTCTTTACTTTCACTTTTGATTATTTTAATGCATCCTTGCTGAATACAAGTATTAATTTCTAAAAATAAAATCTGACTGACCCCAAACTTATGCACAGTGTACATCTGTATTTGTTAGTTTACCTGTGCTGACCAGCGTGCTGTTGTTATACAGTGTTCCCAGGTGAGGCCCAGACAGGGACAGGAAGGTGTGGAGTTTACAGAGGTAACAGCGAAATCTGGGTCGGGTCAGCACAGAGCGGATGATGACGTTCCCCAAAGAGTGTCCGATAAAACTGGCGAAACGAAACAAATGAAAAAGAAAAAAAGGCAAGCATTGTACCTTCCAAAAATAAGTGTTCAGTCCATTTTGATTAATTTTTTGCTCTCTTTTCATTGCAATTTATGAAGGAACTACAGCTTTAATTAAATCTCTCACAGTCATTGTGAAACTTTAGAACCTTTGGTTTTGAAAAGACATTTGAAACTCTAGACTTCAGAGAAGAAACAAAGGCTGGGAAAGTGTATTTAAAAAATAATTAAATGAGTGTAAAATTAAGATTAAAAAGCTTTATATGAACCAGGAGACACATTTGGTACATTTTTCCGGTGTATTTTGTGAATATCTATTTAATTTCTGATTGCCAAACACTACCTTTCTTTAACTCTACTACCATCTAGTGGTAATAAGTATAACATAAGCCTATGCAGCTCTAGTGGAGCCATTCTGGAGCCAATATCACACTTTAACTTCTGTTCTGTATTATTATTATTATTATTTTTATTATTACTACTGTAAAGGCATATCTTTAATGTGAAGCATTATACTTCATGCTACACTTGATATCTGGATCAAACATTTTGAATGCAAATGTTTTCTACAGCATACTATTTTGTAACAAGCTGAAGATAATATATTTGTTAAATTGTTTATGAATAGCCAAACATAAAGACAAAACTAATGAGGCTTAAAACATGATTAACTACTCTGTAGTGGTTGTGGCAGATGTAGCCAATGTCTGACCACAAGGGGGCGGACTAGTCTGTATTTTGGTGTACAATGTGTGGAATCACAGGGATTTAAAAATACATGTGACTCTGGACCACAAAACCAATCTTAAATAGCAAGGGTATATTTGTAGCAATAGCCAAAAATACATTGTATGGGTCAAAATTTAATTATTTTTCTTTTATGCCAAAAATCATTATTAAATAAAGATCATATTCCATGAAGATATTTTGTAAATGTCCTACCGTAAATATATCAAACCTTAATTTTAGATTAGTAATATGCATTGCTAAGAACTTCATTTGGACAATTTTCTCAACATTCTCAATATACATATTGAGATTCCAGATTTTGAAATAGTTATCTCGGCCAAATGTCATATCCTAACAAACAATACATCAATGGAAAGCTTATTTATTCAGCTTAACATGGACTTGTTAGACCTTGCTGGTACATCTGGACTCAAAAGGCATGAAATTGAATGTCTGCAAACAGTCCTGTAGTTTGCGCTGTAAAGAAGTGCTGATATTGACTGTGGTTTGATTGCACTGATGTAATATCAATGTGATGCTGAGTTTTACTGCTGTTGAATGAGGTAATGTGTTTATAAACCTGATTCGGTGGATGGTGAGGTTATACAGCTGGATGTGCTGAATTATTTCGTCCAGAAGTCTGTCAGTCATGGTGTCAAAATCAGCAAATGTGTCCGTCTGGAGAGAGAAGACGAGAATGTAAAAAGAAAGCTGATTAAAGATGTACTACAAACCATGTTAAAGCTGTGATTGGTTGCTGAGGGGCATTGAAGCTTTGTGATTGGTTGTTGTGCACACTTGTTGATGTGTTTATAAACATGAAAGTTTTTTGATGGTTTATTTATCAATTAATTCTTTTCATGTCTTACTCCTGACTTGACTCCTGACTTATGTCTTAATGTTCTATGTGCTCTGATTGGCTGAAAGCAGTTCAACAACTGTGCTGATTGGTTGGAATGTTCTACCTGGTTGCGTTCTGACATGAGGAAGTCCAGTCTAGATCCAGGCAGCCCAAGCTCTATAAACGTCTTGACCAACCGCAGATCTGCACTGTTACCTGGTAATAACAAACAAAAACTATTTACTACATATGCAGCTGTTACGTTTTTCATCTTAAATGTTTTGCAGACCTATATGAATCTAAATGTTTTCAAGGTTGGATTGTTTACCATCAAGTCCATGGACACACACCACAAGGTGTATCCCATCCTCAAACTCGGTGTCGTCTTCCTCAGGAGGGAAGTATGGATGATCGGAGGCGAGGTAAGGCAGGTCACTGTAGAGAGTGCCTCTGAACACCAGCTCCCTCAGCATGGCTTCCTTTGCCTTATAAAAGCTTTAGGATATCAATGAAAACTTATGCATTGATAAATGCGTTCACAATATAATCAATAACATGCATTTAGAAGCATGAATATTTGTTTAAATCAAGGCAGAACTTACTTAATCATTCTTTCGTTGATTTCCTGATCATCACCGGAGGAAGAGTTGGGGGAAATTATTCCAAAGGAGCCCAGGGGTTGATGGGTAATGGGGGAGGTGGCCTGGCGTGTGGAGATTCCGCTGACCGATGGCGAATCGCGTAATACGGACGAGAAAGGCAGACATGTGGGAGCACATGACACCGACAGGTTGACAACCTCCACCACCTTTTTATTCACAAATGCCAGACCTGTACTTGGCACTTTACTGGCTCTGCTTTGCCCATCTAACGTGTGCTGCTCTCTCTCATTGGCTGGAAGCTTGATGAGATCAACAGACCTTTCTTTCTCATTGGCCGAAATTTTGTGAATGCTCTTGTCACTTGTTGGTGAATCTGGGAGGTTCTCCATATTTACCTCCTCAAGTTCATTCAGATGAATGTGACAGACACTGACATCATCAGCGTCCTTTTGATATGTGTTTGAGTCTAGCGCCCCCTTGTGTTTGCAATATTTATTGTCACAGCTACAGACCTCTGTGTTGTCATCAGTTAGACCAGAATACTCTTCAAGTAATACATTTGCTTGACATTCCTCTGAGTTTTCAGTCAGTTCCTCCCCTGTGGTGTTTTCAATGCCATTATGCATCCCAAATTGCTGGTGTAGTAACATTTTTGCATTTGCAAAATAAAGATCAGCTGTTTCCTGATTGGACAACTCATTCATGTTCACCTCCTGACTGGTTGTTTCGTTTCTGTCCTCTTTAGTAACGGCTTTAAGATCCTGCTTCACCTCATTGGCTGCTTCCTCACTTTGCCTAAGCTGATTGGTCGCACAAACATTCCTCTTCTCCTGATTGGTCGTTTCCTGAAGATTCTGCTTCACCTCTTTGGCTGCTTCCTCACTCTGCCTCAGCAGATTGGCTACACAAACACTGCTCTGATTGGTTGTTTCCTCTCTATCCTCCGTAGTAATGCTCTGCTTCACCTTACTGGCTGCTTCATCACTCAGACTCAGCTGATTGGCCACACAAACATTCCTCTTCTCCTGATTAGGTGTTTCACGATCATCCTCTGTGTCATCAGGGCTGCTGATCTGGGGTGCTGAGGCAGATTTGGTCAAAGTGTTGAGCTGCCTCTCGTCTTCCTCTTCATACGGCAGGGAGCTTATTGATGTCAAAGAGGCCTGCGTGGCGCTGGGCAGGCTGCCGTGACTTTCGGTCTGTAGGCCCTCCAAAGAGCTCTGATGCGCCGGCCGATGCCGCACCAAGTTCTGCAAGATGTCACGACCCCCTGTGACGACTCCTCGACCCTCCAGGGTCCAGGCCACAGAGCTTGGTTCGCTCTCAATGCCAGAGTCCGAGATTACAGAGGAGGAGCGGTTCATTAGCTTAGACCCGCCCAAGAAAACACCCTTGGGCGGAGTTTCGGACAAGCGACGGTTCTGTTGTAGAACGTTACGAGAAGGAGACGTGGCTGAAGTGTCAGTTCCAATTGAGTTGGTGTTTAGTAGATTAGCTGGTGATGTATCCTTACTCCCATAATCCTTTGCAGGTGCTTCAATGTATCTGTTATCTAATGCTGACTGTGGCTCCTCGTTGCCAAGACTCCCAGTATTGCCTGGTGTTTCAAGATGGTTGTCATGGTTATGAGTGGGCAGAAACTCAAAGCTGTCAAGACTGTTGAGGTCGGGAAGTTCTGGAGCATCCGTCGGAACAAGCAGCAATGATTGTCTGCTACTAAAATCAGTACTTTGGATAACATTTGTTTGTTTTAGACCTGCATGATCGGATTCAACAGCTTCTTTTTGGTAACTAGTTTCCTCCATGTTACCTGTGTCTATTGCTTCATCGCTGTCTACAGACCTACAATCAACTTCCAGTCCTTCCTCACTTTCATATTGGCAAGTGGCCTTATCAGCTGAATCAATTCTTGAATCTGAGCTAATCGTGATACATTCGCTTCTATCAATATCAGTCTCACCCACATGGGCAATCAGAGTCTCTGTTTGAGCTCTGGTATCTTTATAGTCGTCCTGCCGGCCAATCAGGGCCATGTATGTGGGCAAGTCCATGTAATCCTCACAGGGAGGTTTATCAGGGGGTGTTGCTGGTGAATTGGTGTCCTGTGGTCCCTCAACCGGACTTATGGTTTGCTCTTCCATCCTTGATGGCTCAGGACGTGGCTGAGAGTTTAAGACAGTCTGATTTTGCACATGGAGGTTATAGTCTAGAACAGAAAAAAAGAGAATAGAGCTATTGTATTAATTTGTTTATTAAAAATGTGAGGATACTTCAAAATTTGGTCTTTTGGTTGTTCTGTTGACCTGTTAATTTGTTGATTCATTTGATTTGTTCATTTATTCATTCATTTGTTCTTACTTTCTCATTCATTCTTAAGTTAACTCATTCACATTTTCATTAATTTTTTGTTCACTCATTCATTTGTTTTCGTTTAAACAGGATATCTGTTGGCTGTCACCTAAACAGGGCGTGTCCACGTATCGGTCTTCAAAGATGATTGGCAGGCTGCTCCAGTCTCCGTCGATGTCCAGGCATTCCACAGGAAGTGGAGGCATTCGCAGCAGGTAATCAGAGTTGCGCATCTCTGTGGCCACCTGTGCATGTCTGTTGATACTGTCATGAGAGATACACAGCAGTTTCAGCACTTTTTGTAAGGGTTATGGGTAGTATTAATTACAGTAGCTTTAAAATAATTAATGTTATTTCTTCATTTACGTAGCCACAGTGCTTTGCGAAAGTATTCATACCCCTTCATTTTCATCACATTTTGTTGTGTTGCAGCCTTATGTTAAAATGCTTTAAATGACTACTTTTTCCACATCAATCTACACTCTATATATCATAGTGACAAAGCACAAAACAGGTTTGTAACAACTTTGCAAATGTTCATACCCTGGGAAACTTGAAATTCATATTGCTTGTAGATATTTCTACACTTTGAGTAGAGTTAACCTGTGGCAAATTCATTTAAATGAGCATGATTTAAAAAGGCACACACCTCTCAATAAAAGGTCTGACAGCTGAAAATGCATATAAGTGCAAAAACCAAGCCCTGAGGTCAAAAGAACTGCCTGTAGAGCTCAGAGACGGGATTGAGTCAAGGCACAGAGCTGGGACAAAGTTCAGGAAAAAAAATTCTGCTGTAGTGAAGGTTCACAGAAGCATGTAGCTTTTATTATCCATACCGGAAGACGTTTGGAAAAACTAAGACTTTTCCTAGAGCTGGCCTCCTGGCCAAACTAAGCAATTGATGGAGATGGAGAAGGGCCTTGTTTAGACTGGTGACCAAGAAGCTAATGGTCACACAGTTGAGCTCCATGATCATATATGCAAATAGGAGAACCCTACAGAAGGTCAAACATCACTGCAACACTCCACTGATCTGGGCTTTATGGTGGTGTGGCCAAACTCAGTCCTCCTCAGTGAAGGCACATGAAAGCCCACATGGAATTTGCAGCAAAGCACTTAGTTCCAAGCATCATGTATGGAGGAAACCAGGCACTGCTCATCACCTGCAGAGTACCATCCCTACAGTAAAGTGTGCTAGTAGCAGCCTCATGCTGTTTGGCTGTTTTTCAGCGGCAGGGACTGAGGGACTGGTCAGAGGAGAATGAAACCTCAACACAGTTAAATATAGAGATAGCCTTAATGAAAACCCAGTCCAGAGCATTCAGAACCTCAAACTGGGCAGAAGGTTCACATTCCAACAGGACAATGACCCCAAGCACACAGCAAGAGTGGCATATAAACAACTCTGTGAATGTCCTTAAGTGACCCAGCCACAGCCTGGGATTGAATCCAGTCAGACAATTCTGAAGAACCCTGAAAATGTCTGCCAGCCCCCCATCCAAGCTGACAGAGCTTGAGAGATGAAGAGGTGAGGCAAAGAATGGTAGATAATTGGCAAATGCAGATGTGCAAAACTTGTTGCGTCATATTTATATAAAGACCTGAATCTGTAAAGGTGCTTCAACTAAGTACTGAGTTAAGGGTGTGAATACTTATGCAATGTACTTATTCAGTTTTTGTTTTTTAATAAATTTGCAAAGTTTTCACAAATCTGTTTTGTGCTTTGTCGTTATGGTGAATGGAGTGTAGACTGATGTGGAAAAAGTAATTTAAAGCAGTTTAACATAGGCTGCAACATAGAATGTGAAAAAATAAAAAAAATGAGGGGATGTGAATACTTTTGCAAAGCACTGCAGGTGTATGTGTATCTAAAAGAGAAAGACAGAGACTACAGTAGTCAACATTTGAATCAAAACCTTACACCAAAACAATACCTGTTTTTGTCTTAGGACAACTTTGATTAGCTTCACTTTAAATGTTGACTACTGTATGCTATAATAAAAGACTCACAGCTCCTCCTGAAATGTGAGCGAGGACTCTTTGGGATGTTCTGTGAAGAAATACGCTTCAGAAAATCTCCTGACCTGCACAAACACACACACATTCAGTATGACAACAGCTTTTAATCACAAATGGCACATTCATTATAAACTGTACACATACACATAAATACCTAATAAATGGAATATAATGGTATTTTTACCAAATGCAAATTAGTAGTAATTTTGTGATTTATTTTTTTATTTTTTATTTTTTTATTTTTTTTTTACCTTTTATCGTTAAAGTTGTTTAAAAAACTGTCTAAAACTATTTTTTAAAAATTAAGAGGTTTTTTTATAACAATCTTTTTTAAACAAAAGTGTTTCCTTATCAAAAAATTTACCCTTATTGAAGAATACACAATAAGTGTACAAACTAAGTCATTTGTAGATTATGCTGAATCATATATCATGCATGCTGCATCTGAATCACTTCAGCTCTTCTCTCTGTATTTGTCTTTCAGGCAAACTTTGAATACATTACAATCTTGCATTTTACATTTCTTTTTTAAGATTAGTCTTTCACAGCGAGCAGAAATATTTTATAACGAACCTCACATACGAGAGAAATAAAACCACTCCAGTAATAAAAACTAAATTAGATTCATCTCTTCATCTTTTTCATCATTATAATAACTCAGAGTTCTGTAATTAAAAGCTGAGCTGTCTTGTGGGTGGAACTGGTGTATGTATCAAAAGAGATGAGCTTTCTACGTCAAATGCATCGCTCAACGCAGAGTTGTGAGGGATGCTGGGAAATTCAGAATGTGTACAAGAAGCACAGTTAATTCCAGGATTTATCCTACAATAATTGAAATCAGTCTGAGTAGAAACTAATTCTACTTTGTTTCTAGGCTTATTAAATGAGCTGTTGTATTTGAATTTGTATATTTCATAAAGCAAACATAAGATGTCACACTCAAAATTCACCCTGTATAGCATTGAAATTCAAGTTTAGTACCATTCATAGCAAGATTTTGTAACTTAAGGTTTAAAAAGAAAACCTACAGTTGAGGTCAAAAGTTTACGTCCCTGTTTTAGAAACTGCAAAATGGAGGTGAAAACTTTTGAACAGAATGGACTGGTACACAATTGTGTACATTTTTGTTATTTAACCTAAATATCATATATATATTTTTTTTTATTTAGTACTGCCCTTTAGAGGCTACAGAAGATAGTTGCATTTCTCGCAGAAGACAAAATAAGTTAAATTTACCCTGATCTTCAAATCCCCCCCGGCTCTTAATGCATTGTTTCTGAGTGTTTGAAGCTTCTCTAATAGTTGCATGAGTCCCTCAGTTGTGGTCAGTGTAAAAAGATTTATCTCAAAATCATACAGTCATTGTTGGAAAGGGTTCAAATACACAAAAATGCTGAAAAACCAAAGAATTTGTGGGACCTGAAGGATTTTTCCTAAGAACAGCAGGTATGCACAACTATCACTAAACAAAAAAACACAGATGTAAATTTTTGAACGGGGCCATTTTTAAAAAAAAAATTCTCTTTGTGGACTATATGTTAACATCTTTTATGTGAAATATCTTATTCAGGTCAGTGCTAAATAAACAATAACATGCATTTTGTATGATCCCTCTTGATTTGGTGAAATAACATTTTGCAGATCCTGAAAAAGGGATGTAAACTTTTGACCTCAACTGATGGGTGTTAAACATGCTAAAACAAGCCTTTGTATCTTATTTTACTTCTGTTTCTAAATGAAACCCGATATTCAACAAGAAAAATTGTAGTCCAGGACTTCTCAGCCAATATAAAACAGCTCTTACCCTGAGTGTGTGGTGCTCTTGGGCCAGATATGAGCGGATATGTGGATTAGGAACCGTGGCTTCCAAAAACTGCGTCCAAAGAACAGACAGCTGAGCACAGAGCTGTGTCAGATCTTTACTGATCTGTTCTGCTACCTTCTCATGACCGCTCTGCAACTACAGAAAGAGGGTTGCAACAATCAGTAAATCATATTTAGTCACAGAGCAATGCTTATTATTGTGATGTTGTTTAACCTACATCATATTAATTCTATGTTTTACAGGAATTTGATTAGTAAAGTGATTTACAAACCTGCAGTTCAGTGGTGAGCTGGTTTAATGTTTCTTCAAGGGGAAGGTCCTCTAGAAACAAGAACATAAGGAGACAGTTAGACAACTGTTAGACAACAACTATTATGGTAATACCATGTTTTTTTTCTTTAAGGTCCCTTTGAGTAATATGTAAATACCATGGTAAATGAATATGGTGATCAATTAGTATATGTGGTATTACTATTCATGTAATCATTTTTGGCAACACTTTACAAAAAGGTGTCATTTGTTAACATTAGTTAATGTATTAACTAACATGAGCAAACAATGAACAGTACATTTGTTACACTATTTATTCATCTTTGTTAATGTTAGTTAATAAAAACTCGTTCATTGTTAGTTCATGTTAGTTCACAGTACATTAATTGATGTTAACAAACACAACTTGTGATTTTAATAAAGCATTAGTAAATACTGAAATTAACTTTAACTAAGATTAATAAGTGCTGTATTGTTCATTCTTAGTTCATGTTAACCAATGTTAACTAATGGACTTTACTGTAAAGTGTTACCTTTTTTTTATGCCAGCTAAACTCCTTTGACCTAAATTATTTACTTGAAGCCCCCCTGAGACTTTACAGTAAATATTTCAGGTCACACTTTATTTTCAGGTCCAATTCTTGCTAGCAACAAACCATTAGCTATGACTTTTGCCTCCATAAACTACTAATTTGCTGCTTATTAGTAGTTAGTAAGGTAGTTGTTACGGTTTAGGTATTCGGTAGGATTAGGGATGTAGAGTATGGTCATGCAGAATATGTGCTTTATGAGTACTAATAAATAGCCAATATGTTATGAATAGGCATGCAAACAAGCTAGCTAATAGTGAGAATTGTTCCGTATACTAAAGTGTTACCATATTTTAATAATTAAACAACACATTTGCATGTTTACTGATATTTGATGTTGGTTAATGGTCACATGACATGCAGGTCTTTTTAATTGATTTAATTTTAAAACTATTGACTTTCATTATTTTTTCTATGCTTGTATTACATGTAAATATCAAAGTTTCACCACCTCCCACTCAGTGTTGCTTTAAAACTAATATAAACAATTATTTTCATTATATACTCACACTCATGTTGCTGTAAACTGTAAAAAAAGATTTTGCACATAAAATGGCTTTGTTGTTCTCACATGCACTGTGAATAATAAACCAGTCTTAAAATGTGAAAGTGTAACTGAGATTATCAGTAAATTAAAGGTAATTTATTCCTGTGATGCAAAGCTGAATTTTCAGAATCATTAGTCTAGTCTTCATTGTCACATGATCCTTCAGAAATCATTCTAATATGCTAATCTGCTGCTAATGAAACATTTCTTATTATTATCAGTGATGCATGATTTGTATTAACTACACTGTAAAAAACAATTTGTTGAGTCAACTTAAAATAATTTGTAACCTGGCTGCCTTAAAATTTTAAGTTCAAAAAGTTTATTCAACTTGAAATGTTAAATTATACTAAGTGACAACTTAGATATTTGAGTTGAATCAACTTAAAATTTAAAGGCAGCTGGGTTACCTGCCCATCTGTTAAGTTTAGCAAACACAAATATCTAAGTTGTTACTTAGTACAACTTAACATTTCAAGTTGAATAAACTTATTTTAGTTGACTGAACTTAAAATTTTAAGGCAGCAGGGTAACAAATTATTTTAAGCTGACTCAACAAATTGTGTAGTTATTTTTTACAGTGTACTTTTATAATGCCGATATGGTTCTTTTATGTCTTTTTTTAAAGCTTGGCAACTCCTGATCACTGTGTGCTGCTTTTGTGGCCCACAGAAGTTTTGAAGGACATGAGGGTGAATAAATGATGACAGGGGACGGTTTTTGAGAAAGCCATACACATTTGAAGTGAATGAGTTACATGAGTTTGTTCATACCCATTTCTATGTGTTGCAGTTGAGGGATCTCCTTCATTAGTGCCGTGTAATATGAGCGCAGAGCTCTGTGAGCCGCCAGCAACAGTTTACAGATGCGCCGGTGCCACGTGTAAGCTCTTTGCAGACAGTTCTCCGACGGCACGTAAAAACTGCCCTGTAAACAAACACACATTCACATAGGACATACAGAGTAGAGGTCAAATTTTACTGCATGTCACACTTCTTCCCTGTTATTTCTGCACACACGTAAGTAGCTAAATACTGAACTGTGAAAGGTTTTCCCATGTGGACTAGCTCACACAGCCACTGTGTTTCTCATAAATTCTCCTTTAAGAGCTGAAAACACATTTCTCATTTATCTGTCTGTCTGATATCATATTTGTGTGATGTTGGTTGTTATGAGCGGCAGCTGTATGTTTATGTTTGGCTGAGCCTGAAGCTTAATAATTAGATGAAGATCAAACGCAGAGTAAAACTTTAAACGCAGTCAGTTTCCCAGCAGTAAAATAGGAGAAGTGTGCATACGTGGCACTTGCTTATGGAAACGACACAGGGACATCCTGTCGACAGGAAGTGCACACATATACAACTCTACAGAAAGGAAAGACCCTCTCTGCCCTTACAAAAATTAACCTTGGTTTATTATAGTAATATTGTAGTAATTTATGCCACATTTTTTGGCGTATTGATTACCATTTGCATAACCATGGTTTTAGTGCAAATACCATGGCTAAACTATGGTTAGTGTAGCAAAACCATGGTTAATTTTTCTAAAGGTGTTCAGTAATGTAAGTATGCACAACCGATCGAAGATTTTTAATGCATTTAAATAATTCTCTTCTGCTCACCAAGCCTGCATTTATTTGATCCAAAATACAGCAAAAGGCAGTAATATTGTGAAATATTTTTACTATATATAAAGCTGCTTTCTATTTGAATATATTTTAAAATGCAATTTATTCCTGTGATTAAAGCTAAATTTTCAGCATCATTACTCCATTCTTCAGTGTCACATGATCCTTCAGAAATCATTCTAATATGCTGATTTGCTGTTCAAGAACATTATTATTTTTAGTAGTAGCAGCAGCAACAGTAGTAGTAGTAGTAGTATTTAAAACAGTTAAGCACATGGGGATAGAAATTAAAATTTCTATTTAACAAAGATGCGTTAAATTGATTAAAAGTGATGATAAAATATTTTGAGCAGCAAATCAGCATATTAGAATGATTTCTGAATGATTATGTGACTGGAGTAATGATGCTAAATTCAGCTTTGAAATCACAGGAATAAATTGCATTATAAAATATATTCATATAGAAAACAGTATTTTTAAATAGTAAATTTTTTTTCAAACTTTCACTGTTTTACTGTACTTTGGGTTTCTTCATTAACTAATTAAAAAAATCCTACTTTTCAAAAACTTTTGACTGGTAGTGTGCATAACTACATAAAATCATTAATATAATGTTTTGTTTTAATATAATGTTTCTTTGGTGTATTTTATTTGATTTAAAGCATTTTCAGCAATTTTCACACTTCGGGTAAAAAGTAAATAAATAAATAAGAATAATAAGAATAAAAATACACTACCATTTTAAGGTTTGTGATCAGTAAGATTTGTTTTTGAAAAAATCTTATGCTCACCAAGGCTGCATTTATTTGATCGAGATAAAGTAAAAACAGTAATGTTGTGAAATATTATTACAATTTAAAATAACTGTTTATATTTGAAAATATTTTAAAATTTTTTTTTTTTCAGTGAATTTTCAGTATCATTACTCCAGTCTTCAGTCTCGCATGATCCTTCAGAAATCATTCTAATGTGGTGATTTGCTGTTTAAGAAACATTTCTTTTTATCGATTTTAAAAACAGTATGCTGTTTAATATTTTTATGGAAACCTTTATGCTTTTTTTTTTCTTTGAACAAAGTTAGAAAGAATTCCATTTATTTGAAATACAATTTTTTTTTTCATAATTTTTTTCCAAATATTAAATATCCAAATTTTTTCAAGTATTATTTAACAACAACAACAAAAAACATTTGAACAGAGACTATAAAGTGACACTATAAAATAAAGTGTCATAAAATAAAATGTCAAAAGTCACTATTTCCTTGTTACCTTTTCACTGTAGGGTGGAAACAGGCTTCTATATGAAACTAAAACACTAAATACAAGCTATTTTTAAATGTACGGTTTTACAGTTAACAAAACGCAGGTGATGCTTTAAATGTTTGGAGGAAAGGCTCATAAATTGCTGATGCAGGGGTGATTGTGAGTCTGGTGGGCCTCTAATATGTCTTTACTGCATACTTGTGTGTACTGTGTAATGTGTGTGTATGTTTGAGTGTTAAGAGAGTGCTGAACGCTGTCATTATATGCATGAAGCTTTGTAATCTACATTCAGTTATGTCCTTTTGACTCAAACAGATGCCTACTGAATTCAGTCTCTCTCTCTCACATACACAAACATCTGCTCTGTGCTTTCTATTGACATTTCTCACATTTTAGTACCTGTGACAGCTGGAAAACACACAGAGTTAATATTACACTCACATATAAGAAACATAGGTCATAGGCTGAGTTCACAGAGCCAGATGTAATGTAAGAAAGCGTGTAAGGCAAAGTAAATGTGCCAGCTTGCATTGTGGAAATCTGTACGTTGTACATCATAAGTCTTCAGAAGCTGTACAGTAGTTTGTTGGAGAAGTAGTGATGCCTAATTAATGAACAATTGAATCTTTTCAGTGAATCATCTGATTCACACAACCAGTCTGAATGATTTGTTTAGCAATCAATTTGATCTGATTCAGTTGCAGCAGTAAACAGAATGAATAGCAATCTAACATTGTTGTTCACTTAACTAAATTTTATATACTTTAAATTTTCACAGAAAGCTGTTCTATGATTCACAAGTATTGCAATATATGACTTTTATGATACTTTTATGCTGTTTTTGCATACATTTAGAAGTATCCTAGTTCATTTAATAATGAAAACACAAGCAGTACAATCTAAAATTCCATATTATGTGCTTCACTGTAAAGTAGAAGTGCTGAGGAGCGCTTATAGAAAGCAGAGAGAGAGGGAGAGATGCTTGCTCCTCATGTTTAAGGCCGTTAAAGCTGGGCTCGTTACGATGATCAAACGCTGCCTCCCTCCAGCGGAACGCTGTACTTAATAAAGTGCCCTGCAGGGGGGGGTGTAAACGTAGGACCCATACGGAGTCGAGAGACCTCGTTACGATTTCCTGCTTAAATGGAAATCTCCACAGGCAAGCAAAACCTCTGTTCATCCAGCCTGAAAAAAAGAAATGCAGGGCTTTGTCCTCAGCAAACGGCCAGAAAGGTCAAATTATCTATGCTGTTTAAATCTAAATTGCTCTGGTTAAGTGCCTGTATTTCATTTAGAGCTAGTTGAAGCAGATATTATCTGGAGATGCTCCATAAATGTGTTCTGAATGAATACTGCACATTATATGCACTGCATACTGCCTGGTGTTTTTGAAATAATTAATAATAATGGAGTAATAGATGAAATTGAAAGTGGTCATACATTTTTTTGTTTGTATTTATGGGGGGCTGTCTGAGTGCAGTCTGAATAAATAAGAAGAAGAAGAAGAATAAATGTAAAACATAGACTTTTGTAATGTTACAAAAGATTCTATTTTAAGCTGAACTTTCTGTTAATAAAAGAATCCACAAAAATTGCACCAGTTTCCACAAAAATGTTAAGAAAATCTTAAGAAAAACTGTAAATAAGTAAATGAGCACAATAATAAGAGCCATTGTTAATACTTCAGCACCAATAATAACTGTTATAATTACATACTGTAGTTATTATATAATTTACAAATATAATGGGTTTTCGTGCATACAGGAAATCCAAAAGTTCAAAAAGTTTGGGATCAGAAATGTTTTTAATGTTTTTCAAAGAATCTCTTATACTCATCAATGTTGCTTTTAATGTTGCAATAATGGTTTAGTATTTTAATATACTTTAAAACATAATTTATTCCTGTGATGCAAAGCTGAATTTTTAGGATCATTACTCCAGCCTGCAGTGTCACATGATCCTTCAGAAATCATTCTAATATTCTAACTTATTATCAGTGTTGCTGATTAATATTTTATTTATTAATTTATTTATTTTTTGGAACTTGTGATATTTATCGGGATTCTCTGATGAATATAGAATAAAGATAGAATAGCATTTATGTAATTTATGTAAAAAAAGAAACCATTTAAATGTTTGGGTCAGTAATTTATTCAGTTTTCAGCAAGGATGTGTTAAATGACTAAAAAGTGATGGTAATGACTTACATTGTTATAAAAGATTTCTATTTTGAATAAATGCTGTTCTTTTTAACATTTTATTCATCAAAGAATCCAGAAAAAAAGAATCACAGGTTCCAATGTTTCCAACATTGATTAATAAATCAGCATATTTGTAATAAATCAGAATGATTTCTGAAGGATCATGTGACTCTGAAGACTTGAGTAAAGGATGATGAAAATTCAGCTTTGCATCACATTCATAAATTGTTTTACAGTATATTAAAATAGAAAACTGTTAATTTTAATTGTGATAATATTTCACAATATTACAGTTAAATGCAGCCTTGATGAGCATAAGAAATTTCTCTAAAAAAAAACATTACAAATCTTACTGATCCCAAACTTTGGAAAAGCAGTGTTTTGTTTGATTGTGGTTTTTTGAGTTTTGTTGTTGTTGTTGTTGTTTGAGTAGTATGGAATCGAGCTGTTCAAAACATAGCAGCCTCAATTTTATCATATATTAATTATTCTTTTTTTCTTAAGGTTTCATCAAAATGTAATGACCAGTGTCTACAAGAAGTTTCTTTTTTGGCAGATACTGAAAGAGACTTGAACTAAAAACCCAGAAGAGCACCACGGACCAATTTCAGTGCTGTCAGGGGTCAGGTAAGATGTCAGACAGCAGGATTGGATTTAATAGTTCAGTTAAGATCGATACATTCACTAAAACACATTATGATTGTTTATGTGCAAATTGAGTGAGTTATTATGATCCGGTTTAATGTATGTGGTTACCTCTGTTGGCACAGGTTTGCAATATCCTGCCCCAAACATCAGATTCTCCACTGACATTGCAGAGGGCGGAGCTTCACTCTCTGGAGATCCTTTACCCAGCCACGCCCCCTTTCCACTTCGTGCGAAACTACAGAAAGACAAACGATATACTGTAAGTACCTGTGGCGTGATCAATGTGTGCAGCTGTTACCAACTGAATTAACGTAAGGGATCTCGGTGGGAACCACTCAAAAGATTCTTCATTATCTAGTCATGAAAAATCATTTATACCCACATATCTGTGTAAATACAATGCTTGATGGAAAACCCAAAGAGACAAATGCCTGATTAGTTTGTAAGTCAGTCTTGAGAATATTTGTCACTAATGAGGCTTCTGTTCTCTGAAATCCATTACACATGACAGCTGACAAACAGACACACTTTGAATTTGACAGCTTTGCTTTCAGGCGGGTTCAGAGAAAGATCTAGCACTTTAAAAGCTCAGTTTTAAAGAACAGATCCACGGCAGTGAAAATACATCACATCCTGCCAGTTACACCTCCTACGAACAGGAGGTGCAGATCCAACAAACAATACACAGTAGTCACCATTCAGCTAGAAATGCTGGCCATTTTATGTGCTATTTAATTTAATTTAATTTAATTTAAAATTGTAATTTTAATTAAAAAAATATATAATTTAATTGAAAAAATTAAAACTGAATAATACTTGCCTTACCAAATTAAAGGTGAAGTTAAAAAATAAATTATTGTTATACATTAAATACCTAGTGATGTATTATTTAGGTTTATTTTTTATTATTTTATTAGGCAAGTATTATTTATTTTTTTTCCAATTAAATTAAACAAATTATAAATCATAAATCAACAATAATAGCAACAACAAATTAATAATAATAATAATAATAATAATGATAATAATAAAACAAAGCAGCAAAATAAATGTTGGAGCCATGGTAAAATGCCCTAAACTGCTGATTGGCTAAAAACTGGTGAGGCAGAGTTTAGTGTAATCACCTGATCAGTGGTTGGTGCAGTGCCACCAAGGAGGCGTGGATTGAGACCGAGATGACGGACAGGTGGAAATAGTCAAACATGACGGGGAGGTGATGGTGTAGGCCTTGGTGTGGATGGAAATGCAAACCCAACGTCCTGCTGCTAATCAGAGGCACTGAAGAGATATCCGCCAACCTAACACACAAACACAAAATAACACACGTTATAAAAAGACACAGTCACAGTAGACTTCATACTCCATTTATTCATTCATATGCACGAACAATGGAAGACTAAAAATGCAAGACAAAAAATCTTAAAGTCTTAAAATTACTGACCCTCATGACGTTTCAAACCTGTAAGACCTTTGTTCATCTTCAGAATACAAACTAAGATATTTTTGATGAAATCCGAGAGCTTTCTGATCCTGCATAGACAGCAACGCAACTACCATGTTCAAGGCCAAAAAAGGTAGTAAGGACATTGTTAAAATAGTCCATGTGACTATTTTTTTTTTGGTCATTTTTGGGTGAACTATCCCTTTAACTCTCTATTCTAACTAATTCATTTAAAAAATTTAAAATAAATAAATAAATACAATTGTGCATATAGGATAGGTAGAATTGTCTCATGTCTGCAAAAGTACAACTATACTAAGATGTGGCAGCCAGAGAAACAGAGCTGGAGAAAAAGACCTTAAAAAAGAAAACTCAGGAGAAGGAGAGAGAACATGAGGAGGACAGGGAGATGGACAGGTAGTGTAGTTAATGAGCTCGCCTCACTGCCGTCCCTGCAGAGCTCAGGGGCCACGGGGGCCGACCCGCTGCTGCCGCTCTGAGCTCCGGGGCTCTGCTGCAGGTAAGAGGCTCAGGTAATTGCTCTCATTTGTGCTGCTTTGAGACAGAACTGTGTGTGTGTGAGTATTTTAAGCTGAGGGCCATCAGTGCTGTTGCTCTTTCGGTTCTTGATTAATATACACACACACACACACACACACACACACACACATGCTGTGCCTGCCTGAGGCTCTCCCACACTCTCTCACCACAGCTCCTTAAATACCAACAGACAGAGATCATACAGATGACAGAAAGGAGGGAGAGAATGGTTATACATAGTGTGCATTATAAATGGCATACTATTGTATTTATTTATTTATTTTTGTTTAAATAGTATGTAAAATAATAAGCACATATTTCCAAATGTATGCTACATTGTTGTCACATGACCTCATTATGTTGCATGTTTAATTTAGTCTTGAAAACTTTAATTCAGACTTGTTTTTACCTGTATGTTTGGTAACTACATAACCTACTAAATTTGACAAAAAGTACTGTATGGAGTGTGCTGTGTGGAATACACAGCTCAATGGGTTTGATCAGATCCTACATTTTTAGTGTGACGGATGAACCAAAAACCATATAATTGATTTTTTTAACATTTCTGACTGCAAATTGTAAAGACATTATTCAATATAGGATGGAATGCATAATGTTTTTTTTGTCAAACAGTAAACTTGTTATTAGTACTTAAAAAATAGTGATCAATAAATGGCATATGGCAATGGCATATATGTATATATATATATATATATATATATTTATATATATTTTTTAAACTACATATGATTTATTTTCTAAATACCCCATATAATTAGGCACATGTCAAACCTCCAAAAAAAATCATATTTTTCCATTAATAACTTAATAAAAAAATATTAATTTTATTCATTATAATGGGCATACCCAAGTGTTGTGAAAAGCTTTGAACAAATAATTTTGGTGAGCCACCACTTTAGAAACTCTGGGTGACTGAAATATTACAGAATCCCAGGAATGACCCATATACTACAGTATGGAGAGGGCAAGTCATTCATTCTGGACATACTGTACAAAAGAAAGCTTCCACAAAAATATTAAAGGTGCAGTAAGCAATTTTTGAGAAATGCTGTTGAAAGTAGATTGAACTGAGCACCAAAGCACTTCTAGCCAATCACAAGTAAGGGGCGTGTCTGCTCCTGATGAGGGAGGTGCCTGTGCTACATAGAATGTTAATGATGTATTTGGGGGCGGCGCTATCAAGGTAGGGGTGTGTTTGGTTCAGTGTTTTCAAATATCAAGTGTTTCTCAGAAATCACTTGCTGCACTTTTAAGTGCAACTGTTTTCAGTATTAACGATTATAAGAAATGTTTTTGAGCAGCAAATCAGTATATCAGAATGATTTCTGAAGGATCATGTGACATTAAAGTTAGGAGTAATGATGCTGAAAATTCAACTTTGCATCACAGGAATAAATTACATTTTAAAATACATTAATATATAAACCTGTTCTTTTAAATTGTAATAATATTTCACAATATTACTGTTTTTACTGTATTTTTGATCAAAATAACTCCAGCCTTGGTGAACATAAGAGACATATTCATACATGTATTCATTCATTACTCTGTACATCGAAGATCAAGTGCATTGCATTGTGGGATACAATACTCTATAGTTAATATACAAGCAATATACACTAAGGTAAAGATGTAGGTCATTTCCTGCATACTAATCAATTCGCATACTGTACACAGTACGCTTACCACATAGTGCAAAAACAGCATGATAGTGTAAGCCATTCAAACACAATCAGTGATGAGGTAGAGGGAGAAAATACGAGATACTCACTGCTGTTCATTGTCAGTGAAGTGCAGATCTAGTTTGAGCTGGACATCCACCTCACTCACAGCTTCCTCCACCTGAGACACACATCAACACACCTGTCAATCACAGTTAACTGCAGATCTTTCAAAAACAAAGCAAGATCTCTTCTACAGTGTACAAGATAAGCAATGCACAGCAAGTTGATTTAGATGATCATAAATGTAATGTATATGCAGGATCTCTATATGTAGTAAAGTGCAGTAACAGTCATAACAGTCTGTCTTAAAATATAATAGTAATAGCATCAATAAACTAATCAATGTTAGTTAATGAACTGTCAACCACTTGAATACTGTAATCAAACAGCAAAGCTGTTTGGGTGATTGCATTCTGATCTCTGCATTTCATTCCCTTAATTTGTTTCGTGAATGTTTTTCTCATCCACCTAGCAAAAAAATGTATAGAAATTATAGCAGACTTGTCCTGAGGTGTTATTCATCATGTGGTTTCACAATGTTTAACAACGTTGTTTCCCAAGTACAGAATTTTTATATGATCGTGTGTCAGTAAACGGAACCCCATGAATCTGTCTTTTTATGTGAACATGCCAACAAACGCATTGCAGCTGTCTAAATAAAATAAAATAAAATAAAGTAAAATAAAATAAAATAAAATAAAATAAAAATTACTTTTAAATGAATACTTGCCTTAAATGATATATTTATCACCTAGTGATGAATATATCAAAATTAAATTGCATTTTATATTTTAGAATTAGTAATAATAATACAATAATAATCATAATTTATAATGAATAATAGTGTAATATGGTAAAATAATAAAATTTTAAATAGTGGTTTTCTATTTGAAAATATTTAAAAATGTAATTTATTCCTGTGATGCAAAGCTGAACTTTCAGCATCATTACTGCAGTGTACAGTGTCACATGATCCTACAAAAATCATTCTAATATACTGATTTATTATCAATGTTGGAAACAGTTTTGCTGCTTAATAGTTTTTTGGAACCCATGATACTTTTTTGTCAGGATTTTTTGATGAATAAAAAGTTAAAAAAAGAACAACATTTCTTCAAAATAGAAATTGTTTCTAATAATATACATTACCATTCGAAGTTTGGGGTCAGTACATTTTTTCTTTCTTTGTTTGAAAGAAATTAATACTTTTATTCATCAAGGATGTTTTAAATCGATAAATAGTTATAGTAAAGACTTATACTGTTTTTAAAAGATTTTTTATTTTGAATAAATACTGTTCTTTTGATCTTTTATTCATCAAAGAATCCTTAAAGTATCACAGGTTCCAAATACTTAAGCAGCACAACTGTTTCCAACATTGATAATAAATTAGCATATTAGAAAATTTCTGAAGGATCGCGTGACACTGAAGTCTAGAGTAATGAATAAAAATTCAGCTTTGCATCACAGAAATACATTTTATTTTAAAGTATATTAAAATAGAAAACCATTATTTTAAATTGCAGTAATATTTCATCATATTATTTTTTTCTCTGTATTTTTGATCAAATAAATATATATTTTTTCCTGTGAAACAAAATGTTACATTTTCTTTGTAAAATAATATATTATTAAACACTGTTGAATATTAATATTTCTTATATTGCAATATTTAATATATATATATATATATATATATATATATATATATATGTGTGTGTGTATGTATATGTATATGTATATATATATATATATATATATTTTTTTTTTTTTTTTAATTACTGTAATATTTTTTTCATATATTTTATTTATTTATTTTTCACATGTAACAGCATTGTTTCCCATGTGCAGAATTTTTATGTGATCGTGTGTGAGTAAACAGAACCACATGAATTTTATGTGTACTCACATGTGCACACATAATGTTGTTTTTCCCCATAAGGATCCTTCAAATGAAAACATGATTTTAGCATGTGCTGCTCCTATAGATCTCTTCTAAAAGCAAACCCTGATGTGATTTACACAGAAGGTTCTGAGAAACTGGCATACTCTGCCGATCTTTGAAAACAAACAGGGCTGCTCCAATTATTGATACACGGATTGATTAAACTCACACTCTGGGGAAATGGAAAGCTATTTTTAGAAGTCTTATCTGAGGGGGAGAGACAGCAGAGAGGAGAGGGCGGAGAGGAGCGTGGCCACAGATAACTGCTTCAAGGTTAATAAGAAAGATGGCCGTAGAAATCTGATAAGACACTCTCCCCACCCACAATTCCCTGCCTCTCTCTGCCACTCTCATACCCATTTCACATATTTCATAACGGCGAAAATGAGCTGGTATGACACAATTGGTCATAATATTGGAATATAATACAGTGCTGTCAAAAAGTAAGGCTCTTTGAAAGATATAGTTTTCCTTTATTGCTGTTCTTCAATAGATATGGTCATACTGATATTGAACTGTCATTTCTGGTAATAAAAGTTAGTACACCGCCAACGTAAATCAGCATATTAGAATGATTTCTGAAGGATCATGTGACACTGAAGACTGGAGAAATGATGCTGAAAATTCAGCTTTGCATCACAGAAATAAATTACATTTTAAAACGCATTCAAATAGAAAACTGTTAAATATTAATAATTAATAATTAATTAATAAACTGTTTTAATTTTAAATTTTAACTAGATAAATAAACTTTGAATTGGGTTGAGAAAGCCTAGCCTGAAAGTTTGAAGCAGTTGTAAAAGTATGAAAGTTGATGTTGCTCTAATGATTTAGCACATTGTTTACAAGATTTAAAATGGTGTTAGCATGTCAGCATGATTAGCTTGTTGCTAGTATTTTTTACAGGCTGATTACAATGTTGTTAGCATAATTAGCAAGTGAATAGCATGATCCTAGTATGATTAGCATGTTTCTGAGATGATTAGCATATTGCTAGCATGTTTCTAACATTATTAGCTTGTTGTTTGCATGTTGTTAGCATGATTAGCATGTTGCTAGCATGTTTCTAACATGATTAGCATGTTACTAGCATGTTGTTAGCATGATTAACAAGTTACTAGCATGATTAGCATGTTGTTAACGTGATTAGCAAAATACTAGAATGTTGCTAGCATGATTAGCAAGTCACTATCATGTGTGCTGTGTTCGAAAGTTCTAAAATGCTGCATTCCAAGGCAGGAAGGCATCAAGGCACGTCCGAATCCAAATTCTACTTCACTTCCTGTCTCCGGAAGAACCTTCTTCTGATCGAATTTTGAAGGCAGCACAGATGCCTTCAATTTCCAACAATCCTGTGTGTGTGTATCATATAGGCTATATAAATAAAGATGTTCTGGTGAAATTAAACTTGTTACTTTATATAATAGATGAGATCTTAACCATGATATATGGTATGAATAGTAATAGTGTAAAAACATAATAAGTAATATAGTTTGTAATAATAGTATTTTATAAAAATGTTAAAAGGGTTCAAATGAGTAGTAAATAAGAATAATATTTACAATATACTACCAATAATAACGAAACAGCCACTAATAACAATGACCTGTTCTGCAATAATACCTGCAACAGTGCCTTTATTTTTTTAAGCAAAAAATGCCATTCTCTGCTGTCTTTTCTGATGCACAGACCTTCAGTGACAATGACATTGACATTGAGGTCTTTATGTATTATTAAGTCATTTATACATAACTGTTGAAGATTTTCTACAAAAAGTACAACTTAGCTGTTAGGTAACCTGGTAACGAGTTCACGTTATGCTGCCTCTGAAGTCTGTCCAAAACTGTTTCTAGAGTTGCCTTTGCAGCCTTCAAAGTCACTGCCTGATAGGGCAGCCAAGGCAGCAAGTCAGCTGACTAGGCTTTCGGATGCAGACGTTGTTAGCATGATTAGCAAGTTACCAGCATGATTAGCATGTTGTTAGCATGATTAGCAAATTACTAGCATGTTGCTAGCATGATTAGAAAGTTACTAGCATTTTGTTAGCATGATTAGCATATTATTACTTTGTTGTTAACATGATTAACAAGTCACTAGCATGTTGCTAGCATGATTAGCAAGTTACTAGCATGTTGCTAGCATGATTAACATGTTACTAGGTTGCTGTTAGCATGTTTGTTAACATGATTAGCATGTTGCTATCATGTTTCTAGCATGATTAGCATGTTACTAGCATGTTTTAGCATTATTAACAAGTTACTAACATGTTGCTAGCATGATTAGCAAGTTACTAGCATGTTGTGAGCATGTTTCTAAAATGATTAGCAAGTTAGTAGCATGTTGCTAACATGATTAGTTTAATAGCATCTTGCTAACATGATTAGCATGTTTCTAAAATGTTGTTAGCATGATTAACATATTTAGGAGAAGTCCACTTCCAGAACAACAATTTACAGATAATTTACTTAAGTCCTTGTCATCCAAGATGTTCATGTCTTTCTTTCATCAGTCGTAAAGAAATTGTTTTTTGAGGAAAGTATTTCAGCGTTTTTCCCCATATAATGGACTGCTATGGTGCCCCGATTTTGAACTTCCAAAATGCAGTTTAAATGCGACTTCAAACGATCCCAGATGCGGTTGTAAATGATCCCAGCCGAGGAAGAAGGGTCTTATCAAGCAAAACGATTGGTTATTTTAATAAAAATAATACAATTTATATACCTTTTAATCTCAACTCAACTTTAAACCAGATAAAACCTGTTGATTCAGTAAAAAGCAGCTAAAACCAGCTTAGGCTACGTTCACACTTGGCGTCTTTTTTCAAACTGCCAGCGTCTGTTTTACAATATAATTCTATGGAGTAAACCGTCTTTTCAAAAAAGTCATGAGCGCTTTTTTTAAACGCCACCGCCGGCGTCTTTTTTGCAGCTCAGAGCGTCTTTTCAAGTTGAAAAAGTTCAACTTTTCTGAAAAGAACGCCCTACGTCAAGCGCCTTTTTCACAGCTGACCAATGACAAGCGAGTAGCGAGACCTGTCGTTTCCATAACAACAAGAACAGCAAGAAAAATGGAGACGGTGCCGGTTGATACTTTTATTTTATTGTTGTTAACCAACATTCTCCCCCCCCCGTTAACTTCAAAAACCGACGCGCTGCCCACAAGGCTATCGGAGCCGCGCGTCGGTTTTTGAAGTTAACATGAACGCCGCTGCGCTTCGGGCGTCCCTTTTTCCAGTCTCGGCTCGCAGATCCTTCCCGATCCCGTCCTCCCCGCCCTCTCTCTCTCTCCCACTTCGCTTCCTGTCTAAATACTGCCCTATCAAGTAAAGGGCAAAAAAAAAAAATAAATAAATAAAATAAATAATAATAATAAAACACCAGCGCAAGAGCGAGCTTCCTCTTTTCTCGAGATTCATACGATTGCAGCTGTTGTTATAGCAATAAAAGACGCCCTCGGCTGCAACGCTGCCAGCTTCATTTTTTACTAAAAAAGCGCCGTTGTCAACTTTTTCTTGTCAAAAAAGACGCCAAGTGTGAACATAGCCTTAGGCTGGTTGTTTAGTCTTAATAAATAGCTGTTTTTTTTTCTCACAGCTTGGCCAGCTAAGACCAGCCTGACCAGATAAAAAGTGGCTAAAACCAGCCTGGGAGACCATCCAAAGCAGCCATTGAGCTTAGGCTGGGTTTAGCTGTTTAAGTAGGAAATTGTTAAGCTTTGCTATAGCAATAAACAACTTAGATGCACCATAGGTCTCTTTGTATAAAAGTTTTCACTTCCTCAATGAAAGTCAGAGACATGTTTGTCTCTTCTGTTGTCAGAGCAGCGGGACACTCACCCTCTCCCCGTCCAGCAGCAGGTGCACTCTGAAGTTCATGCGGTCCTCCAGGGTCACCTCCTCATTCCTGTACAGGATCTGAAAGATCCGACTGAACACGCCGCCATCGTGAACCCCTGCGCTGCTGAAACTGCACTCGCCTTCCCAGAGCAAGACAGACAGACAGAAAAAAAGGAGAGAAAGAAAAGGTAGATTATTTCTCTGCTGTTCACATCACAGCACTGCAGTGAGAGATTCTCCACTGCGTGAGCATCAAAGTTCAGTGACGCTTCCCTGCAGAAAGCGAGATGTGGATGTTTAATACATATTCAGTCTGTTGCTTTCAGGCGTTATTTTCTGACAGCGTTTGGCAGGATTGTGATTTTGTGTGTTTGAGGCTTTTAGAATTCGAGAGAAAGCAAAACATCAATTGAAAATACTTACACTGTCATAGAGCAGGACCTGTAGGAATACTATTATTATTTATCCTGGCTGTAGCTCCTAGTATCCTAGTTCCTAGATGGAATACGAGTGGAGACTTTGGGTTGAAGGAAAGCCAAAGCATAAAATATTTATATAACATTACATTTTTGTTTTGTTTAATGTCACAGTGTACCGTTATAAAAATGTTCTTGAAACTATTCAAAAAGCAGTACAATATTTGTAATTATATTTATTTAGTTATTTTGAATTACAGTATTTTGAGTGTCTTTGAAAACCACTAAAAACAGTACTTGTTGTAATTTTTATTTTATTTTAATTAGTTTAATAATTTTGTAGCGCAACATTTAAAAAGTGTTTTGGAAACCACACAAAAAACAGTATGTTTTGTAATTTTTATTATTATTTTATTTTATTTCGTTAAATTATGTTATAGTGCAACCTTTTAAAATGTTTTAGAAACTGGACAAAAAAAACATTTTGTAATTTATTTAGGGAAGGATTATTAATATTATTATTTATTTGGATAAGTAACTTTGTAATGCAGTGTTGTAAATATATTTTAGAAGCTGCACAAAACACAGTATATTGTCACTTTATTTTATTTTATTTTATTTTTTTTGAGTAATGCTGTAGTGCAGCGTTTTAAAAATGTTTTCGAAACCGGACCAAAAAATGCAATGTTTTGTAAATTTTTGGTTAATATTATTATTTTATTTAGTTAAGTAATTTTGTAATGCAATGTTGTAAATACATTTTAGAAACTGCACAAAACAGTATATTTATTTATTTATTTATTTTATTGTATTTATTTATTTATTTTTTGAATTATGTTGAAGTGCAACATTTAAAAATGTTTTCGAAATGGACCAAAAATATATATTGTTTTGTCATTTATTTATTACTATTTTATTTAGTTAAGTAACTTTGTAATGCAGTGTTGTAAATATACTTTAGAAACAGCACAAAACACAGGATATTGTCATTTATTTTTATTTTATTATTTATTTCATTTATTTTTGTTGTAGTGCAACATTTCAAAATATTTTTAAAACCAAAACAAAAAAAACATTTTGCAATTTTATTTTTTAATAGTATTATTTTATTTACTTAAGTAATTTTGTAATGCATGTTGTATATCTTAGAAACAGCACAAAACACAGTATGTTGTCATTTATTAATTTTTTTAATTATTATAATTTTATTTAATTTATTAAGTAATGTTGTAGTGCAACAATTTGTAAAAACATTTTTTTAGAAACCTCACAAAAACAGTACTTTTTTCATGTGTTTATTCTTTAGATTGTTTTATTATTTTATTGTGAATTTTAGTTATGCCAAGAAAAGAAAAATACAATTTTTAGATAAGTAATTTTGCAGTACAATGTTTTAAAATGCTTTAGAAATCAAATTTACAAATATAAAAAGTAGTTTTCTATTAGAGTTTACGCTTTTTACCATGAAAACCAGACCAAACCGCAACATTTGTGGAACATTTTTTGAATTTTAAACTACTATTCTGTACATATAGAAAATGTACATACTGTATATATACAATGATGTAGCCAGAGAGGCATGTTAGTCTGCTATTATTAGCCTACAATACATTTACATTTTTGTTTACATTTTTAACCTTCAAGTTTGCTGCCTTGCAATATAACATGACTGCAGATTATTTAGTATAGTATAAAATATATTCATGTGACCTGTTTGAATGTGTGTGTATATTTATTTTCAGGATGTGAACGCTCACTGTTTGGTCACCGTTTTCAACCGGAAGGTGAGTAAATGACTGATTTTTCATATTTGACTAAACTCTACCCATTTCTCCAATTGAATTTTAGCAGAAACGTCTGAGAAAAGTTTAAAGAGCCACATGTGAGCAAAGAACGTTTTCTCTAAGGAGAGAAAATCCATCAAATCTAGCATTACCCGTCCCGTTCTTCACTAACCTGACACTAAAACAGCCACCATCAAGGCCCTAAGCATCAAACGTCGGCCACTGGCTCCACATCCAGCCACAGAGAGACAGAGATCTTGTCTGTGACGGATGACAGCACCTCAGCGGGGTTTCTCTTCAGTGGAGAAGATGATAGCGCGTGTCAGAGAGGTGCTGAGCGGAACAGTGAGGGTCTCGCGTAAAGACAGACCCCCGTTGCGTCCGTCTCTCTCTGTTTGCCTCTTTTGGTCTGTCTCTCTCTTTCTGTGCCTTTCTTCCTCTCTGCGTGTCACCAAAAACACTTCTGCAGTGTGCCGATGCCCCAGAGACCCTGGGAGAGAGTCGTACAGTAGAGTCTGATCTTGCCGGAGGAGTCACGGGGAGTGTGTGTGTGTGTATTTGATGGAGAGGAGGAGTCAGAAACCCAGAAAAAAGATGATGGATCGGGTCAGTGTGTTTCTGATGAGCACGATAGACTATTTCTAGCTGTCTGACAGCAGTATGGAAATTTACAGCACTGCACTGGAATGCGGCATTTTGGATAAAAAATGAACAGTTTGGTTAGTTAAAGGATTAGTTCACTTCCAAAATACAAATTTCCTGATAATTTACTCACCCTCATGTCAACAAAGATGTTCATTTCTTTCTTTCCTCGGTCAAAAAGAAATTAAGGTTTTTGAGGAAAACATTACAGGATTTTTCTCCATATAGTGGACTTCAATGGTGGCCAATGGGTTGAAGGTCCAAACTGCAGTTTCGATGCAGCTTCAAAGGGCTCTACACAATCCCAGCTGAGGAAGAATTGTCTTATCTAGTGAAACGATTTGATCATTTGCTGAAAGAAAATGTAAAATTTATATACTTTTTAACCACAAGTACTCGTCTTGCACTAGGTTGACCTAATGCATTTTACAAAAAAAGGTAATACAATGTCAGAAGTTTTTAAAGTTGGAGGAGAAAATGAAAAGTTTTTCGCCCCCTACCTTTTCGAACCAGAGTACACAAAGAACTAACAGTGCTAGTTCAAGATGAGCATTTGAGGTTAAAAAGTACATACATTTTTTATTTATTTATTTATTTATTTTTTTTTTAGAAAATGATTGATTTTGTTAGATAAAACACTTATTGGTTAGATGGGATCATGTAGAGCAGTGGTTCTCAACTCTAGTCCTCGAGGCCCACTGCTCTGCACATTTTGAATGTCTCCCTCATTTAACACACCTGATTCAGATCATCAACTCTTTAGGAGAAAGATCCATCAAAGCCACCAGATGGCAAGCCTGCAACCATTACCCAAAAAAGCGTAATGGCTAAAACTAACGCTTCCGGTCTGGCAATACGTGGGAAAGGAGACCAGAGACAGTTTTTTTTTTTTTTTATTTTGAATGGAAGTCCATGGAAGAGAGGCTTCACTACACTGAATAAACAGCTTTTTAGAGGAAACAGCTTATCCTTTAATGAATCAAGAGCCTATCTGCTAATCTTCAACATGTTTTACACTAAACAATACTTTTCGATTCAACTATTTTTAGAGCTTACCATGAAAAAAGGCTGTTTTATAATAGAAGTCACTGACTTTTTTGCGACAAGCGGGATTCAGCTTACTGCACTTCTCATTCATTCCTATGGTATCCGTAAACGGCAATTGAGTGTCACACAATTCTGACTGATATTCACTGATGTCAAGGCTGTAATGTGATTAAAGGGCACATGATATAAGTTAGCTGTTATGCTTTCTCCAATAGAAAGTAATACAGACCCTCTTATCTCCCTATAGTAAGAAAATCTCTGGATCCATGAACTGAAGTGTGTCAGATTCAGAAACATACAAAATGTGCAGAAGAGACAGAGAGAAAGCTTTGGCCCACTTATATCATAGACAGGTTTTAGGTAAAGCCCAGAGTATTTTGTTAGATGATTTACACCCTATTTATCACGAGTTTCATCTTCTCCCTTCTGGTATTCGGTATAGAACCCCAATTAGTAAAACAAATAGGTTTAGACACTCTTTTATCCCTACAGCTGTAAAGTTTTTAAATTTGAGATAGGATTCTTTGGGAAAGAAACTAAGTGTGATTTTTGTGTTGTGTCTCGTTTTATATAGAATGCTTGTCTGCTGCAAACAAATTGCCTTCGGGAAATAAATAAAGATGAACTGAACTGAACTGAACAGAGAAGTGGGCCCCAAGGACTGGAGTTGAAAACCACTGATGTAGAGCACTTTGAATCTGTGCTGAAACTGCAATTTGGACCTTCAACCCATTGGCCACCACTGAAGTCCACTAAATGAAGAAAAATCCTGAAGAAGAAAAGACATGAACATCTTGGATGAAATAGGGGTGAGTAAATTATATATATAAAAAAATAATAAAAAAATATTCTGGAAGTTTCCAGCTATACAATATTGAAACTACACAATAGACCAATTTAGTGTTTGCCAACAGTGATGACATTTTTTTTGTGGGCGGAGTTTATCTGGTTGCAGAAAATGACGGTTTTCAAGTAGCAGTCATTGGTGAATTTGAGTTTTTATTTTAGAATTCTGACTTTATTCTCGCAATTCAGAGATTAAATCTCACAATTCTGATAAGAAAAAAACAACTTGTCATTCTCTCTTTTCCCCTCAGCTCTGGCTCTTTTCCCCTGAGAATTGACAAACTCACTATTGTTGAGTTAAATAGGCCACGTTCACACAGCAGCAGAATACGGTTGTCAATACCATATTTGAGTCCTTAATACGGTTACATTCACACACAGTACGGTTATTTACCCATACATTTTCAGGACTCATAACCGCATTCTTGGGACACACGCGCTGTGTGAACAGAACAGGACTGGACAACTAGTTGTCTGTCACGTTATTCAGTGTGAGAGAGACGAACTGCTGTACAAACGCGCGTCTACCGTGTGATGCGTGCTTTAATGTGTGGTTTTGGTAACTTACAGTGACGGAGAAATGAGCTGTGTCATCTGAAATTTTTATATCCAGTC
Organism: Labeo catla; assembly: GCA_012976165.1. Taxonomy (NCBI): domain Eukaryota; kingdom Metazoa; phylum Chordata; class Actinopteri; order Cypriniformes; family Cyprinidae; genus Labeo; species Labeo catla. The sequence continues at coordinate 107,473 of VONZ01000538.1, forward strand.
TTTACCGGAGCTGCTCCCTCCCGTCAGTTTTGCGTTCTTCGCGCGGCTCAAATGCTCCGCTCTCCACTCAAAAAGCTGCTGTCGGTTAATGATGATTTAATGGATGAACTTGCGGCTAGATTGGACTTAGGCCGTGTCAGAAACTGGTAATACTTTCAGTTTTACGGATGTCGCCATCTTTGATGTTGCTTTGGTCTGTGTAGCTATGGTTACTTATAAAGAACATGGGCTTGATTCCTGTTGCACGTTCATACAGACAGTATTCGAAATACGACTGTAAGCTGCTGTGTGGGACATTTGGAGACTCACACATGTAAGTAAATGCGGTTGTCAATCCCAAAAACTGACAGTGTGAACGTGGCCATAGAGTTATAAAGTCTGAACTAGGAGATAACTTCAGAAAGTCAGAATTGTGAGATAAAATAAATAGATGTTAGGTAAATTGTTAATAGTAATGTAATGTTAATAGTAGGTTTAAATATTATGTCATGCTGTAACTGTAGGGCTAATACAATGCGTCCCCTACGAACAGCAGACATACAAATTAGTCTATAAAAATTATTACAAAAGTAGTCTGTATAACTTGTTCACTAGTCCTTTGATGTCAAATGATAGCTTTGTGTGAAGAACAAATTGAAATGTAAGACTTTAGACCTTCCTTTGCACATTTATGAAAGAAGCTACACCATCTGATTCATGATTGAATCGTTGTTTTGAGTTTGATCACAAAAGTGGTCTAAATGATTTGGTCACATATTAAACAAAATTTTTAAATACAGTACAGCAGAGAACGCAGTTGTAAAACACAGATGTATTAAATTTTTTAAAAACATTTTTCAACCCACAGTAAGAATACAGTCATGGAAAGTTAAGAAATTTACCTATTTGACCATTTAAATATTCTGAATACCATGTTTGCAAAGGAAATGATGTGTACTATGGAACCGTTAAGGGGATTAAATACAAGATGGGAGGAGAGAATATATTTCAATGTCTTTTATCGCAATTATATATAATTATACTATATATAAATTGGGAGCTGCTATTAATATGCGGGGCATTGAAATCGCTTTTAAATGCAGTTTGCTTTTTACTTTCACTTTCAAGAAAGTGTGCAAGTTTTGCAAGTGTGATTACTATGTTGCCCACACCTGTTACTTGCCACATGTGTGATCAAATACAGATTACAGGAGCATCACATGCTTGAAAAGCAATTATTTCTTACAATTTTGACAAGGTGCCAATAATTTTGTCCAGTCCATTTTTGAGGTCTTTGTGAAATTTTATCAAGTTTGACTTTTCTTCTGTTTTTTTTTTTGTGTGTGTGGTGTTGCAGTGCAAACAAAAACAATAAGCATGTGAATACCAAAACATTTGCAACTGGAACAGTTTTCTGAGAGAAGTGTTGCATTTTCTGACAGAATTGCAATGGTGCTGATATTTTTGGCCATGACTGTATATGTCTGTATTGTTGTAGTGAAGATACTGATGCAACATTTGTCATAAATATCTTTAGTATAAAAGCACCTTGTAAATGAATAAATGAAAAATCAAATGAAAAGTGGGTATTTTTCTTGGTTCCACTTTAAATACTTTTTTTTTTTTCTCATTTTGTAATATCTTAGGTATTTCACAGGAATGGATAGTGGATCAGGACAGTGTGTTTCTGATGAACATCTGAGAAAAACTGAACAGAAGGGACTGTTTCTGCAGCCGTCTGATTGCAGTATGGTAATTCACAGTACTGCACTGCAATATCGCATGTTGTACAGTCAGAATTAGCATTTTAGCTCATGTCTCTAGGCTTTATTATCATATGATGTGACGTGATTCTTTCTCTTCACACCTACAATATTATTCCTGCTGTTAACAGTAGAGATTTTAATATGCTGTTTATACATAGATGGTGGGCAGCACTGCTGAAACATACAGAATGATGTACATAAGGAGTAATGCAAAGTGGGGAAGCATTCTAAACAGGTCAGGATGAGGAGGAACATGTAAGGCACAACGCAATGTAGATTTTGGTTGCACTCTTGTACCATCTTAACCGTTCAAGTTAATAGAGAGCACAAATACACTGAAGCACTTAAGTTTAGTCAGTCAGTGAGCTGTCTGGATGACATTTTGAAACTGAAAGTGAATCCCAGAAGAGCCAGAATGGCTGATGGATCCAAAATGGCCGCTGATGCTAGTGAGTGTGAGAGTTTGAGTCAGACCGCTGCTGGCGTTCAGTCAAACAAGCAGCGCCAAGACTCAATGTCAGACAGAGGCCAGAGGGTTTCTGCTGCCAAACACACACACACAACTCCTCAATAAAACCATTAAGATAAGATAGCCAAAGAAAACTGCTGTGTTATCTCCTATAACTCTAACTGAAGGAAAATGAACAAGTGAATGAATAGGAAATACTTAATTTATCATAGTTGGATTAATGTAAAAGGGACATGACCGAAAACGTCTCTTACAGTTTTTTTGTTTTGTTTTGGGTCAGTAAAATTTAATTTAATTTATTTATTAAAGAAATGGATACTTGTATTCAACAAGGATGCATTAAACTGACCAAAAGTGACAGTAAAAACTTTCATATTGGTAAAAAATCTTTTATATATTTAAGTTTAAAAATATTAAGCAGAACAGCTGTTTTCAACACTGATAATAAGAAATGTTTCTTGAGCTGCAAATCAGTATATTAGAATGATTTCTGAAGGATCATGTGACACTGAAAACTGGAATAATGATGCTGAAAATTAATCTTCGCATAACCGGAATAAATTACATTTTAAAATACATTCAAATAGAGAACCGTTCTTTTAAATTGTAATAATATTTCACAGTTTTACTGTTTTTACTGTATTGTTGATCAAATAAATACAGCTTTGGTGGACATAAGAGACATGCTCCCCAAACTTTTAAATGGTAGTGTATGTAAAATGCTAGAAATACAAGCAAATCTTTGTGTCAGGAGGGGAAAAAAAAGGCAGAAGACATCCAGCAATAAACTTGTAGTCTTGCTGGTTCCTCGCACATAAACAGAAGATGAAAGTCTGCCCAGAAGCTCATTATGGTGAAGTGATGTCAGTCAGACAGCAGTATTTGATCTGGAATCAGGCCTACAGAGTAAACCTGTGTCACTTTCAGAAGCATGCTAACTGTGAATGCAAAATGTAATCTAAACAGCAGTCCCACAGGTGAATAGGAGTGATTCATTCTCAAAATTGTGTGTGGTAAGATACTACAAACATGGTTTCTTGACAGTATAGTGTTAAAGTAGATTTTATAAGGGGCTTTTCTATGTGTTTTTCAAAAATAGTTGTTTTGGATCTTTTGAACATGGTCCGAAACAGATGTCATAACAGCAGTGTGTACACTGATAATTGTGTGTGTGTGTGCAAGCAACCCGTGTGTGTGTGAGACCAAAGCAGCTGTCAGTGTTGTGAAAACAGACTATATTTTCACCTGACACAACATGACCTGTGGAAACATGGCGCCCATGTCCCTGACTGCCATCAGATGGCCATAAAACTCAAGCAGCCTGTAGATTACTGTTTTGAGCACAGAGTCTGTGCTGAGAATGTGAGAAGAATGTAAGTTAGACACAGAACATGACACAGGTAAATTACATAGACTGTGTGTGTAAGCAATCAAGGGGTCATAAAAACCATGAGAAAATGTTTTTAGTCATACAGCAATTGTGTAATATGATAGAATAAGCGATGAGAGACCATGTGTTACATGGAACATGATCTTTACTTAATATCCTAATGATTTTTGGCATAAAAGAAAAATCAATAATTTTGACCCATACAAAGTATTTTTGGCTATTGCTACAAATATAACATATAATATATAATAATATATAATAAAATAACCTGTGCTACTTAAGATTGGTTTTGTGGTCCAGGCTCACATATATAAAAAATATATTAAATATATCAATAAATTATAACATTTTAAATTAAGTTTTTAAATATTTTTAATTATTTAATTATTAAAATAAATACATTGTATATGTATGCATAAAAAAATCTGTATTGCATGACATGAATAAGTTATATAATATAATAAAGTATATTAAAATAGAAAATTGTTATTTTAAATTGTAATAACATATTATTAAAATGTAATATTACTGTTTTTTTTCTGTATTTTGATTTTAAAAAAATGCAGCCTTGATGGGTAGGTATATATATAAAAGTAAGAATTTAAAATGATAATCAAGTATTTTAACTGTAATGAATTAATGTAATTTGATGATAATTTAATAATAATATTTTGCATCAGTGTTGAACAAATCAGTTGTATTGCACTCATTATCATTGTCGATATGTATTTGATTTGAAAGCAAGTGATAGAATATTAGTGCATGATTGATAATTTGTTTAGCTTTAAAAGCTTTATCTGTCTCTATCTGTATCTCTCGCTCTGTCCTCTAGAGTCTGTGTTTTTGTCTCAAAGACCTGTGTGTCTAAGTGGTTTATTCTGCACATTTATTTTTAACAGCAGGAGCGGAGACAGCGAGGGAATCCTCCCAAAACTTCTGGGAAAGAGCCCTCGAATGCTCACAGTCATCCGATGGGCTTCAGTATTATCCTGTATCCAGCAAAATAAGGTAAATAGGCTGAATAATTGTAACCAAAATGAAGTCCTTACAAACAAAAGCGCTGTGCATAATAACAGGAGCACTGCTTACAGCAAGCGATTTAATGTTTGACGGTAATTGTCTCTGAAATTAAGAAGCTGAATTAGTTTCAGAAGTGCTGCTTTAATGTGCCTTTAAAGGGAATAAATTTAGAGATGCATCTCCTCAGAGAGAAGTTTAGCGTGCTGACTGTCTAAAACCCTCTCTCAGATGATGCATCTTGAATCTAAAACTAATAAAAAATAAAACAGACTAAATCTAATATAAGAAAAGAACCTAGACACACTCATAAGCCGATGCTGCTTAATGATTAGTTGCATACTGTCTGACATGTTGATGCTGCACACATGGGTTTATGGAGACAATGAGATGAAGGAAGTAAATATATGAAGTTCTCACCTGTGTATCCAGGTGTTGTGGCAGTGATTCTGTGGGGAACCCGAGGAGACACACGCAGACCTGCCCTCACCTGATAGAAGCTGTAATTCACAGAGAATTATTGAGTTATTATAGATTTTATTTAGAGAGAAAAACACTGGATTGCCACTCAATTGTAAAAAGATTCATTATCATACAAGACTGAGGTTAAACAACTGAAAAACAGCACAAATTACAGTGTGTTTAAGAGAGAAAAAAACTATGTGGTTTGCTGGTGTTATGGTCTAGATGCAATGAGAAAACTCCCAAACTCAAGACAACCAGTTTCAGGAAATTTCTGAGTACACTCAACACATGAAAAAAGTTACTGTACGTTTAACTTTGAAATTGTAAGACGTATAACAATTAAAGTTGTTCTGTGCTTTCAAGAAACTCTATATATACAGTTGCAATTGAAATTATTCTACATAATAGCATTTTGCTGCAGAGAACATTTTATGAAAACAATTCAACAAATGCATCAGTACACTATTGGAGAAACAATAGTGTTTCTATTGGCTGTAAACATTTATGTTCAAAATTATTCAACCCCAAAAGTCAAATTTGGTGCAGAATCTTTTATTCCTTAAAACCATCAATAAACGCTGCTTGGAAGCTTGTGTCACCTCTCTACTGTAGGGATGGGGAGTTGATTCCTCGACTCTGAATAGCCCTAGAGTTGGAGTTGACTCCAGCACTGGAATCTACTTAGTGTTGAATCCGAAATCGCGGATGTCTTCACTGATTTTCAAATCCTTATATACAGTAGTGCATGGCAGCTGAGTGCTGTATAAAGCACAGAGTGAATGAAATTAAGCAAGGATCCGTTTGCAATGCAGTCCGGCCTATGCGATGCAGAAGCAGCACGGGCTCAGTGCTCTATTTACACGATGCATTTGTAGTGCGCTATGATCCGCGGCTGTTCTCTCTCTCTCAGCATAGTATCTTTTTCACCTTAATGCTATAATTAATAGACATATTCACGTTTAATCACAATATTATTAAATGCATTTACTTTTATACATATATATTAAGTTTATATATTAGGATGCTCAAGCTAGTAGCACATGTAAACACAGCCTACAGTCTACTTTTCTAACATTGAAAGTAGGTTATCACAATTTTAAATTAAAACTTATGTACCATTGACAGAAACAGCCATCTCGTGCCTTTTCTTTTGTGTTCAATCCTGCTGGTTATAAAAATAACTTTTTTCTAACTCCACGAGTGCCATCGGTTATCATGTTTATAGGGTACTTTTCCTTGCTTTACCCCTGTAGCTAAAATTACTTTAATTATATGCATTTATGGTGTAATTAATACATTTTGTATCAATCCACGTACATTATTTTGAGCAATGCCTTTTCACTTTAATTCAGCGTGTTCAGCACAGCAAAAATAGACGCTGCGATGATGCACCGCTCGGAATGCACAGAGTGAATGCTCAGCATGGGCATAGAAAGCACTGCTAACAGAGTATGTGTGAAACAGGTGTGGAATAGTATTAGTTTGTAACTATGCATGCTTATGTGACAGCTTTGTATAATTGATGTTTTGTTATGCAGTGTTAGCTTATGTTTAATGCAGTCAATAATAGGCTACATTTGGTTATCTATATAGGCTATTCAATCATTAAACTAACCTTAATTCATTAAAAACTCTCATAATAAACAAGAATATGCGTTTAGCACCACCCCCTGACCGTTGTAATGTGATGAATTCGTTAAAGAATATCTTCTTTCTTATTAAATTCTGAGATATGATTCCACCCTGGCTGTTTTTTGTGACTTCTTCTCCGTGAAATTAGGTGTCGGCAACAGCAAACATCGTTGATAGCTCATTTAAAAGTGATGTCACCGCTAAATTGGACTAATTTGGACAGTCATGCTAAATGGTGTCGAGGAGTCGATTCCAGCGACTCCAATGGTGGGAGTCAGAGTCGACTCCGAAAAACCTGGAACCAAATACCCCTACTCTACTGCAATCTTGGCCCATTCTTTGTCTGAAAAAGCTTTCAGATCACCGATAGTCTTTGGTTTTCACTTTGCCACAGCAAAGAGAATTAAATGAGAATTAAATCTGGAGACTGAACAGGCCACTCAAGAACAAAATATGACTGATTCCTGAACCAAAAATAAGTAGATTTGGATGTATACTTTGGGATGGCTGTCCTGCAGGAAAGTCCATTGATCATTAGCTTCAGTCTTTGCACCAAAGGTATTACAATTCTTGCCGAAATGGCCTGATACTTCAAAAAATCCATGATATCCTTTATACAATCATGATTTGAATTTCTTGTTATAGTAAAAAAACCCTTAACAGGACTGGCCCACCTCCATGTTTGACCATGGTGTGCTTCTGCTATAAGCTTTGCCTTTTTTGCACCAGACATATCACTGATCCATAGGTCCAAAAAGTTCCACTTTGGTCACATTACTCCATAAAACATTCTTCCAGAACTCCACAGGTCTATCCAAATCAATTGTAGCATGTTCAAATTGACCTTTTTGTTCTTTTTGGTCAAGAGTGGTATTCGACAAGATGCTTCAACATGAAAACCATACTTGTCTAGTGCTCTTTTTATACACTGCTTTGAAATGTTTTTTTTTTTTTTCCCTCTTTTTGTCGGGTCATCTTGCAAGTCTTTGGCTATACATTGCAGGTTTTTCTCAGTTGCTCTAATCAAATATTTTATGATATTGTGCTTTTTTTGTTCAACACCCTCAAAGGTTTTCTGGTACAGCATGTTTTAAACTAAGGAATAAGGCTGCCAGCTGTGTCTCTAGGAACATTTAATGTCTTGGAAATCTTCATGTATTAGACTTTGTAATATAATAAAATGATTTCTTTTCTATAGATTCTCTATAGCTTTTGTGAGAGCTCTGTTGACTTTGCCATATTTGCTACTCAACTTCAGCACATGCATGGGCTAAATGTATGTATGTGTCACAACCCAAGCCAATTCAGTGTTTTTTTTTTTTTCCACTTAAAACAGCAATGTTGAATAGGAGTTAAATAATTCTGACATAGCTGTGTTATTGAAAAATCCTAGAACTCAAAAACATTACATTATATATTGACATTATTGCTTTTAATATGCCAGTAAACTGTTGCAATGCAAAAGATGCAATTTTTTATAAAGTCCTGGATCTTGAGAAAAGCTTGTATTTGTAAAGTACTGCAGTCTCTGGGGTATTAATAATTTTAATTGCAACTGTAAGTTCTATGAATATAAAACTAATACTTTTACTTCCAAGTGAGATGGCTCCCATTTTAAGTTCCAAGTTCCGCAAACTTTCCTATTAATTAGATTCTCAGCACCAAAAAAAAAAACAAAAAAAACCTAACAATTTAGCCAAAAAAGCCTCCAATAATTGATGGTTTTAGAGAAGCCAGTTAAGATAGTTCAACCAAAAATGAAAATTTACTGTTAATTTACTGACCCTCCGGTTAGGCAACATTACTTTTTTCTTCAGTAGAACAGTAAAGTTTTTAGTTAAAACTGTGGTCCTTGGTCCTTTATGAATGACCATCATGTTTTCAGTTAAAAATCTTCTTTACTGTTCTACTGAGGAAAAAAGTCAACTTGGATGACCTGAAGGTCAACAAATTAACAGCAAATTTTTCATTTTTGGTTGAACTATCTTAACTGGCTTCTCTAAAATAATTTGTTACCAATTTTTGGAGTCTTTTTTCAGCTGAAATGTTGTTTTAAACTAGGCAGATATACAGCAATAGTGCCCTCAAAAATGATTATTTATATAATTTATTCCAGGTGATTGAGCGCATATTACAGATGGAACATGTTTGCTCAATTTCAAACCTTTATACAATCAATTTTTCTGAAATCTGGTCATTTGAACTCTACATACACCACCAAACTTGTTACCTAATAAAAGACTGTGGCATTTTCTTCTCAGCCATACTGGTAAAGTCCTCTACAAATGCACTTAAATTATTAATCCCTTCAGGACAAAATGGCAATAAATAATGGATATAATGCATGTTCCTATACCACTTACACTGACCAAGATCAAGATAAACAGCCGTTGATCTGGTCAGTGTGAAATTTTATGCAGCGAATGTCTATTAATTCATAAGTAATGATGGTGAATTAATGTGAGAGCTTAGTCGGCATGTTCAGACAGCCCAGACTCCATCAGGGGAATTGTACAAAGGTCACCTTGGCCAGTGAAGTGACTGCAGTTGCATGTTAAATGTTGAAGCACTTCACAGATCATGCCGCAGCTCCCTGGAGATCCTGAACTAAGTCGGGTCATCCTGAGCTTGGCAAGAACATCTGCAGTATGTTGACAGTACATGCTAAAATATGTCTACAGCACATGTAAAAAAAAAAAATAAAAAAAAATGGTAACATCTACAGGCTTCAACATATCTATAGCACATACTAAACACGACTACAAACGTCAACAGACCGTTTGATCACATGCTAAAACAAACAGACTACATGATATGCACTGTAGCATGTGTTAAACACTTTGTAGAATGTGTTAAAATGTTTGTAGCACTGGTTTATCGGTGTTCTTCAAGCCATCTTGGATATTTTTGTATGAATAAAGTATATTTATAATGCAATGTCAATTGACTTAGCCTTCTGTCACTGTATACAATACTATAATAATATGAAACCATGTCAGATCACAAAAATAAGTAATTCCAAACACTACTAATGTTACTAGGTGAATTTGGACTCTACAGTGCATGTGCAATATCACATCTGCTAAAATGTCTGTTGCACGTTCAAGATGTATAGAGCACTGCAAAAGTTACAGTGCATTATATCATTGCTGAATTAAAAAAAACAGCTTATGGTGTTTTGCTAGTGTTCAAGTTTTTGTGGTTACCACCATGCTTTAGAGTAGAGCTTGTGGTTAGATTGTAAGATGGTTAAATGATGATTGTGGTGTTTGCTGATTCAATCAGTGAACATAGCTGTGCTAATGACAGTGTAGTGGCAAGCAGTAACAAAAATGTGTGTGTTAAATTAAGTTTGTGTAAGCATTTGTGTTAAAAATTTGAGTAGAATGTATTTATTCACTTTGTTAATTTTACTTAAAGTGAGTGGCTTTAAAGTGCAAAATCTTGAAAAAAAAAAAAAAAAAACTTTCACTGGGGGGACAAAATGATTTAGAAACAGATAGTAAATCTCAAAAATAATTACAAAAAGAAACAGCAAGTAACACTGAATTAAACATGACATTTTAAAGTAGAACGTATAAAATTGTCCTTGTTTATTTTCATGTATTACCCTTTACTCAAAAAAAAAAAAAACGTCAAATAATATTAAATTACCACATCTACTCTCCCAATTCAGCACTGTGCAAAGCATGCTGGGAACTAAAAATCCACCCATACAGTTTTAGTTAATGCAACAAAAATTGAGCAGAGAGCCATTGTCACCAACATATTTTTTTCAGTGCTACAGAATAAACATGTTTTAGTTTCTTTTTTTTATTATTTATTATTATTTATTTATTTATTTATTTATTTTACATTTTAACATTTCAGTCATACTGTCATGTGTTTGTGCCTCATTTTTTCTTGACTTTATCAGCATTTTAATCCATCTTGTAGATGACTTGGGAAATAAGATTCACTTAAAGTGCGAACTAAACGTCTTTTCCAACTTGAAATATATAGTCACAAAGTGTAATTGTTTATTACACAGAATCTGTACCAGTATCATGGACCATAAACATCACTTGGCCACTGATTGTAGTTTGGGTTCCTCTTCAATGCATCCTATAAATGTTGTCATATATCTTCCACACATCCAGTCAGTTTTTATTCATTAGTAACATGCATTTTTTTAGGAGGTGTTGAATTTAATCTTAGCTTGCATTCTTGCTTTTTTATCATGTAGACAACAGGTTAATTAATATGCAATAGTGCATTATTATAGCAAAATGCTCCTCTATAGTTATTTTTCGATCTTACTGATCCGCTTATGGACACTGAATGGTTATTCTGAGGTAAATCTATTGTGACAATGTTTACACAGTAGTGTACACCTTTGCATGTTTTCTGCAGTTTGACACAGAATTAGCTATTACATGAGACATTTCAGTAAGTTGTACTGTAGGCTCTTATAAAATAGCCTACCTTTTGATGTTAACTCTGTTCATTTCGTACTGTAAAAAGAAAGATATAATGGTTCACTTGCTGCTTGAACTGAGACACTAAAGCAATCACGCCTGCCGCATTAAAGAGCGGCAAAACCGTATTTATTGTTTGAATTTTGTCATGAATTTGCCATAATTTTAAAGCTGATACTTTGTTCATTAAAAAGTAACAAAGCACAAAGCTTATTGTGATTACTGTACAGCAAGTGTGCTACAAATAAGTTTACGCATAACAGAGCACAGACTAAGATCTATCCATATTAGTATTCAAATATACTATTAGTTATGATTATAAACAAAAATTGTTAATGAAATTGCCAATATCAACACAGCTGATAGATTTACCGGTTGTAGTTTGTTCAAGTTGTGCACGAAATGAACACTGCTTTTCTGAACGTTTACACACATCTCCATTTCTATCTCGTGGACATATAGCGCAGTTGCGCTTCGGGTGTCCCGTGTTCGAATACCGCCTTGTGGACCTTTCCCGATCCTACCCCCCTCTCTATCTCCCCTTAGCTTCCTGTCAATCTCCACTGTCTTATCTAGAAAAAATGCAGAAAACACCCCCCAAAAAATCAAAACTGGAGCTACATTTAGCATGTCAATGCTGCTCTTTGGCAGAGATGAGGACTGTTTGAAAGTCTTTTTTCCACTAAAACTGACATTGTGTCAGTTTAATACATAAACATAAAAAAGATGTGATGGCAAAACAATCAAGAAAAAAGGCATTACTTGCAAATTTTGAAGTCATAATATGTAAATATATAGTCGCCAGTGGCGATCTCAGCAAAAACTTCACTTGCAAATTAATATTTTTGGTCGCAAATGTGACCGTTTTAGTCACAGTCTGGAGCCCTGCCATTGATTTCAGTAGTGTGTTTTATTTATTTATTTATTTGTCATACTGTGTAAGTCAGTAGAGACAGAATTAAAATTTTTGGCTGAATTGTCCCTTTAAGAAAACTTTGGAATATAGTGAGCCATTTGGACTGCTTTTAAGATACCTTTGTGTTTTTCTGTCCTTTTAAAAGCTTCAGTGTCAGTTCAGTTTAATGGAAAACTGCTTCTCTTTCTCTGTTCCACAGAGAAAAAAGGTTTGGAACAACATAATGGTGAGTAAATGATAACAGATTTCTTCTTCTTCAGTTCATTAAATCTGCATTTTCCACTAGTGCACATTTGTGCTTAAAGGGCACCTATTATGCAAAATCCACTTTTACATGGTGTTTGGACGTAGATGTGTGTTGGCAGTGTTTGAACACAACCGCCCTACAATGATAAAAAATCCACCCACTCCTTATTTTTTAATCCCTATTAAACCAAATCAGTCTCACTAAGCATGATGTTTTGATTCATTAAGCAATGTGACATCACATTGTTCAGGCCCCACCCACAACCGCTGACTGACAGTCCTGCATTGCCATAATTTCCACCCTTAGAACGTTGTGCTTGGTTGTACGCTGTCTTCCGTTTTCTCTGTGCTTGAGCAGTTGTAATGTCAACAATGTCTCATAAGCGATCCCGAGTTGGTTGCCTGGCTTGGTCCATGGAGCCACGCTGATGACTGGTCAGCATGGCACGAGCTCTGTAACATCGCAGTTTCGTCCCGCTTTTGGTGTGTTTGCCTTCCCATATGTACATTTTTTTTTTTTTTTGCTCTCAGTCACATTGCTTCTACCAACTGTTTATTGCTGTAGGTATGCAAAGCAGAGATGTATACGCTACACCCTCTTTTGAAGATGGGAAGGGTATATTTAACTAATTTGCATTTAAAGTGATATACACCAAAACAGCTCTTTTTTTTAGACATGCCCCAAAAATGACTTTTTCCAGATGTTATAATAAATTATCTGTGGGGAATTTTGAGCTGAAACTTCACAGACACATTCTGGGGACAGCAGAGACCAATATTACATCTTGTATAATAGGCATAATAGGTGCCCTGTAAGTTAGATGTCATATGTCAGTGATTTGTCAGCATGCTCTGTTGAATATGAGAGCTCTGCATTGATTTGTTCTTTTCTATTTCATTAAATCCACACATTTTCAAACCAATACCTCACACACCACTGTACCACTTCCCAGTGAATCCTTCAGTCCCAAACAGATTCTCAGCACTCATTATAACATATGCTGTTTGGCTCCATCAGACATATATAGGCTAAAGGTCTATTCGTTCAATCGGCCCTGTTCTATTGTTAGATGCTTCTCTTCTGAGCAGGAACTACATACAGGGGCTGTTAAAAACAAACTGTATATTAGAGCAGTGTGTGTCTTGTGGGGATTATTGCAGATGAGAGCTTTAGCTTTCTGCTTTATGGAGGGGGGAAGGGCCAGTCAAATCTCTGCAAAGCTGATGTTTCAGCCAACGGCCTTGCTTTAATCTCAGAGCAGACTGGCTGAGCTCAACAACATTACGAGTGACCTCTACTGCATCACAACCTCTGCTTCACGCAGCTGTCAGGAGAACAGTTGTGGATGGAGAGGAAATTTTATATTAGATCTGCTGACAGAAGGGTGTCTAATGAGACAGTCTACTGTAGATGTGCTGTGGGAGTCTCTGATGTTTCTAGCTTTATAGATGCTTTTTCAGAAACTTTGTTGATCACCCTTGGGATTGAAGTTGCAACCTTTGCGTTAGCACTGCCTGCTTCTTTAGGACAGCAGTAACTTTCTCTTTGTAGTAAACAGTGTTTCACACTAAGAAGACTCAAGTCCTCCTGGGAAAGTTACCTATGAGTTTGGAAAGCATAGTTACGATGTGATGTGCAGAATAAAGTAGCCACATCACACAGTTTAATTGATTTATTTTTTCTTTGTCTTCCAGCCTTTTGTTTTAAAATTAAGTTGAATTAGTAGATTTTTTTCATCATATTTTATCATTGTTTTTTAATTGACAATTTGTTGGTAAAAATGAACTGCTAAAGTACTGTTAACATTCACAATTAAACATAATTATGACTAACAGCAGTTTTTATTTGCCTCGAACTCTAAAAACACTTTTTGTGCACAGACAATTTGTTCAATAAAACCAGGAACATTAGATATGGTAAATAGGATAAAATTGGATTTCATGTTGTCTTTAAACTGATTTGTTTTCTTTAATCACGATGTTTGATTACATTTTAGATAAATTACAGTGTAAAGTCCTGTAACTGACCAATTTTAATCACCTTTTTGTGTTTGAAAAAAATGGCATGACTAATTTAATTCCATTTTCAAAACAACTACACTGTAAAAAAAAAAAAAACAATTTGTTGAGTCAACTTAAAATAATTTGTTACCCGGCTGCCTTAAAATGTTAAGTTCAGTAAACGCAAAAAAATGTAGTCAGCTTGAAATGTTAAGTTGTAATAAGTGACAACTTAGATATTTGAGTTCATGCAACTTAAAATTAAGGCAACTGGGTAACAAGCCCAGCTTTTAAGTTTAACAAACCACATTTTTTGTTTAGTCAACTCAAATATCTTAGTTGTCACTTAGTACAACTTAACATTTGAAGTTGACTAAACTTACTTGAGTTGACTTAAAATTTTAAGGCAGCAGGGTAACAAATTATTTTAAGTTGACTCAACAAATCGTGTTTTTTTTTTGTTTTTTTTTCCTTTTGTTGTTTTTTGTTTGATTGTTTTACAGTGTACAGTAGTCAACATTTGAAGTGGATCAAAAAAAGTTGATCAAAGTCCTCTTAAGAAAAGAATGGGTATTGTTTTGGTTTTAGGACAACTTTTTTGAAAAGTTTTGATCCACTTCAAATGTTGACTACTATATATATACACGTCATATACATTAGTGAATTTTAATATGTTTTATATTTATTATATACTGTTGTTCAAGTTTGTGGTCTGTAAGTTTTTTTTTTGTTTTTTTTTTTTTACCGAAATGAATACTTTTGTTTAGCAAGAATGATTTATATAGATCAAAAGACACTTGGAATGTTAAAAAGATTTATATTTCAAATGAATGTTTAAAAATAAGAAATAAAACAAGTAAATTAGCATATCGGAATGATTTCTAAAGGATCATGTGGCTGTGAAGACTGGAGTAATGATGCTAATAATTCAGCTTTGCATCACAAAAATAAATACGATTTTAAAATGTATTCGAAAAGAAAACAATTATTTTAGTTTGTAAATAATAATAATAATATAATAAAAATAATATTTCACAAAATTACTGTTTTTCTTTTTGATAAAACAAATGCAGCCTTGGTGAGCATAAGAGACTTTTCAAAAACATTTTCCAACCCCAAGCTTTTGAACGGTAGTGTGTATGTAACATGCCAATGTCACTGAATGTCAACCGCTGGACTAGCACCAAACTCACAGCAACAGAATTCTAGTCAAGAATTATAAAGGTTATGGAAGCAGCACAGTTTTGTCCCTGAAGCTCAAATGAGTTCCTAGTCAGATCCCTATATGCTGCATAGTTAAAAATCAGTGACCTGAGAAGTCATTGAATTCCCTGTAGACTTCACCTGCTGCTCGCAGCAAGACTGTAATTGATTTGGCTTGAACCGACGACAGGAACATAATGTACAAAAACAGCAAAAATCAATCATTAATCTACCAGTCTGCTGAAGCGAACACCTTCACATGACACCTCATGGTCTTAGCAGGGAGATGTAAATGAAAACACGGTTTAACGCCCAGTCAGCACTACAAGTGAGTGACGCACCGCAATTCAAACCTCACTCCTGTAACAAATAATCTAGCTGTCTACAACGCATACAACTTCAGACATTTGCAGTGTAGACAACTTTTTTATTATAGTGTGAGCTGAAAGGGTTTTGTTTGTGTTTGTAGTGTAGATGAGGGTGTCATATGGGTGCATTGACACTATTACAGTGGTTATGGTTATTTTCCAGGTAATTAGCATTAAAGGGAAAAAAAAAAGAAAATTCTGTTAATAATTACTCACCCACATGTCGTTCCAAACCCTTAAGATCTTCGTTCATCTTCAGAGCACAAATTAAGATATTTTTAATGAAATGCGGATTGACAGCAACGCAACTGATATGTTCAAGGCCCAGAAAGGTAGTAACGACATTGTTAAAATAGCCCATAACCTTAATTTTATGACGCGTCAAGAATACTTTTTGTGAGCAATGGACTATTGTCTGATGTCACATGGACTATTTTAATGATGTCCTTACTACCTTTCTGGGTCTTGAACATGTCAGTTGCGTTGCTGTCTATGCAGGGTCAGAAAACTCTTAGATTTTATCAAAATATCTTAATTTGTGTTTCAAAGATGAACAAAGGTCCTACAGGTTTGGAACGACATGAGGGTGAGTAAATAATGACAGAATTTTCATTTTCGGGTGAACTATCCTTTTAAGTTACACAAATGTGGAAACAGTTTTATCAATGTATGCTTTCTGTCAAACATATTTTATTGAACTGTCCTGCTTTTAATGCATGTAGAAAACTCTTTAATGAAGTGAACATAGTAAAGAGTTATTTAGTATAATTTTGCCAGAAAGTTTTAGAATTTTTATCATATGTGTAATATAACTTGTGTTGGTTTGTTTGCTGTTTTTTGTATTTGCTATACTTGTATTTTTTAATTGTTTTTGCCATGAAAATAGCCTAAGATGCTGACATTAAATAAAAATATACTACTACTACTACTACTATTAGAAAGAAAGATTCTCTTCTCAAGAAATAGTTTAAATTTGTGCATATGTATGTGCATAGAATAATGGGAATATTGGCAGTTATAGAAGTTCAGATACAGCTCATCCTTAAATAGGTGTCGAATCCACTTTTTTTTTTTTTACATCACCAGTGATGCCAAATATATTGTTAGAGTCTTGTCTGCTATTGGTCAAACAGATAGTCACGCCCCAAAGTCACACCATTGGCTGGGTGAATATTATGTCTGAGCCAATCAGACTGCTCAAATAGATTACAAATTTCGTTTGCTACCATCAATGGCCCAAAAATCACATGCTTCACCCTTAAAAACTTTTTTCCCGTTAACTTAAAAACTTTTTTCCCATTAACTTGTTACATTACATTAATAAATTAAATTGATAATAAATAGCTGTTCTTTTGAACTTTATATTTATCAGATAATACTGAAAAAAAACTTTCCACAAAAATATTAAGCAGAACAACTGTTTTCAACATTGGTAATAAAAAGGAAAGTTTCTTTAGCAGCAAATCAGTATATTAGAATGATTTCTGAAGGATCATGTGACATTGAAGACTGGAGTAATGCTAAAAATTCGGCTTTGCATCACAGGAATAAATTACTTTTTAAAAATATATTCAAATAGAAAATGGTTGTTTTAGTTCTAATAATATTTTACAGTATTACTGCTTGTACTGCATTTTTGATCAAATGCAACTTTGGTTAGCAGAAGAGACTTCCTTCAAAAACAGTTTCCTATTAGAGAAAATGCATGTAACTGCTAAAAGTTTATTTTGTCAACATTTAGGAGTACACTAGCTTTTAGCATAATGAGACATGAACCAAAACTCCAGTTTGAGTTTCAGCTCTGGTGCTTATGCCGCATGACACAAAATGAATGCCACACAATGCCGTCTATTCATTGCATCCAAAAAAGAACATGGAAAAATGCCTGGAATGTGACAATTAAACTGATTAAAAGCGGCTCTTAGTGTTTGTACATAATGCTGTCACCATGTGCTCTTCCTGAACAGGTTGTTTACAGAACAGATGTTTAACAAAGCATTCATTAGACGTACAGAAGAGCACAGACTTACCCTCTCTGGAAGAGATCCACATTGTGAAACTTGTGCAGCTCCAGCGAGAACTCCACAGTGCCCTGTACTTCCGACATCATCTATTCCATCACCTAGAGAGACAGAGAAAAGTTCATTTGCAGCTGAGCTCATCAAAGCTTGCATTGTCTTGTTAACTCAGAATGCATTGCTCTTTCAGGACTCTCTGTGTTGCTGTACCATTGTCAGCTGAGCCGTTCGCCCATTGTGAGGGAGTGTGTTTACCGTGGTAACCTCAATGAACACAATTGAGTGACTCAAGAGCCACTACAGCGGCAGAAGCACACCCGTGACTCAGGAAGACGCCATCTCTAATTACTCAGGCTGTGACTCATCCCAGACAATATTTGTTCTGAGAACCCGATGTGCCGCTCTGCGGCAAACGAACGTACGACACACGGCTCCAAGACGGATGACAGCAGTGGCATTTCTGGACATGATCCCAAATCATACTTATGGCACCATTCGTCTGAGAGACACCGCAGCTCAGGCTGAACCTGCATGAGTGTGTGGCAGTAATCATATCTAATGGCTTCTTCCTACACAACAGGTTGTGATATGAGTTCAGTGCTTGTGACATGAGAGGAATGGCTGGAATTTGAGAGGATATTTGCTTTTCCAGACTGCAACACTCAGCCACAATTATTAGCATTCAGAGTTTCACTCAGTTTATCAGTCTGTCTTATTGTCTCTTTCTCTGTCAGTCTCTCCATCATCGGCTTTATTGCACATTCTCTTTCAAATCTTTATCTTAATTGTAGTAAAAGACGAATATAAAGACCAAGTCATCAATATCAATGTCCAGTTGTCAAGTGTCAATCGGTTCCAAAATTTAGAGTAAATATATAATATATATATGTAATGTAATATTAAACTATTAAATTAATATTGCAAACTGGTGCCCAGATCACAAATAACAAAAATGTAAAAAAAGAAAAAAATATATAAAATAATTTTAAATTGTGTGTGTATATATATGTACAGTTGAAGTCAAAAGTTTATTCCACTTGAGAAAATAATAGTTACATTTATAAAATTTAAAAGTTTACATACACTTGATTCTAAATACTGTTGTTACCTGAATGATCCACAGCTGTTTTTTTTTTTTTTTGGTTTAGTGATGGTCATTCTTGAGTCCCTTGTTTGTCCTGAACAGTTAAACTGCCTGCTGTTCTTCTGTTTCACACTGAGGACAACTGAGGGACTCGTATGCAACTATTACAGAAGGTTCAAATGCTCACTGATGCTCCAGAAGGAACAACAATGCATTTAGAGCTAGGAGGTGAAAACTTTTTGAATTTGAAGGTCATGGTAAATTTAACTTATTTTGTCTTCTGGAAACATGTATCTTCTGTAGCTTCTGAAGGGCAGTACTAAATGAAAAAAAATAATCTTCATTCTGTTCAAAAGTTTTCCTTCTGAAGCATCAGTGAGTGTTTCAACCTTCTGTAATAGTTCCATATAAGTAGTCAACAGTCTTTATTGTGAAAAGATGGATCTCAAAAATCATACAGTCATTGTTGGTAAGGGTTACACAAAAATGCTGAAAACCAAAGAATTTGTGGGACCTGAAGTACTTTTCTGAAGAACAGCGGGCAGTTTAACTGTTCAGGACAAACAAGGGACTCATGAACAACTATCCCTAAACAACAACAACAACAAAAACACAGCTGTGGATCATTCAGGTGACAACACAGTATTAAGAATCAATTGTATGTAAACTTGAACTTTTGAAAGGGCCTTTTTTATAAATTCAACTATTATTTTCTCTCGTGGACTATATGTAAACATCTTTTATGTGAAATATCTTATTCAGGTCAGTATTAAATAAAAAATAACATACATTTTGTATGATGCCTTATTTTAGTAACATAATTAACATTTTGAAGATTCTGCAAGGTGTACTATATGTAAACTTTTGACCTCAACTGTACATAACAGTTATTTCTGGTCTGAAAAGTGTGATATTCTAGCTATGACAGAACTCCAACCATTTCACAGTATCACTCCGCTTGTTGTATTTGTCACAGCGGCTGTCATCGTGGATGTCCAAATCCACTATAATTTTATAAATAATGCTGATTTTGTTTCATGGAATGTAGTTTTAAGAGTTTTTTTTATGCGAGAATGTACTGTACTTTTTAAAAATTTGCTTCCATGTTTCCATATTCATGATGGTGCTTAGTTACATTGTTCCACTATTAGATGGCGACCAGACTGTTTTTATGATTGAGTCAGCAGTGAAGACTTTTATATTGAAAGAAACTGAAAGTGAACAAGGAAGTTATTTTTAATACAATACATTTTTAATGAAACAACTCAACGTTCCTTCATTACTAGTTCTAAAGTGACATTTTTTTAATTTTTCGTTTCCGAAAAATTTCATAACGGAGGCTTGGGCTCAGCTGTTAAACTGTCAAACGTATTAAATCCGTGGCAGAAGGAAGTAGTTTGCACAAAAGAGCGTTTTTAAAGACACCTCGTTGTTGTTTCTTATGTATTTAAACACTTGTGCCGTCGAACTTTTGTATAAATGCAATACCACACTCATAGCCGTGCGATATGACTGTATATTGGCACACTGTGATTACTTTTTGGAAAATTTAAAATTTAATTGTGTATTTTTAGAACAAAAAAGCACCTTTCTGCCTTAATTCTTATTACTGTGAAACAAATTCGTCTCCTCATTACTGTTACATGGAAAAAGATATTACTATATGGATTATGGCTGAATTTGTTATACTGCCTTTCATTCATTCAAAATTAATTCAGCTTAATTGAAAAAAATGGGAAAACGATATTTCTTCTGTAATAAAGAAAAGAGTGTATTACAGCAGTGAGAATCATCATTAAAAATGCTGAGAAAGGCAATATCAGGCTCATTATTGTAATGAGAAATGAGGGGTAAAATTATTATTGCAGTGCAAAACCTCCCAAGGGTTTTTATAACAGAAAAATAGGCTTTATTTTTTGACTAATCTGTATTTGTCTGATTTGGAAGAAGATAATATCATAATAATTGCCATGTTACAAGATTTGAACTGCCATCTATTTTTTTTTCAGTCATGTTACAATATTTCAATGTCTTAATGTTAAAACATATCTAGATTAAAGCTTACTGAAAAATATTTACTTAAAACAACACACAAAAGACTATTGACTCATTTCACTTGACTAATCTATTGTTTTCTTTTCCAGCAGTTCAGTGAAGATGCATCCAAGCTTTTTTCTATGAAATACGCAGTGTGTGTCTATAACTGGACTGCCATATCACCAGTGAGTCTGCAGTTTTAAGGACATCCCATCAGCGGGGGGCAAAGAAGCAGAATTTCCTGGAGCTAGATCAGTTGTCATATTGCAGGTGAGCAAGAAAACCAGTTGCAACAGCCAAGCAGACTAGCACCAACCCTTATAATCCATGTGGTTTATAAGTAAACATTATTGTTCAGCTCAGGTGAACTCAGCAAGGTCAAAGTTGTGTCATAACCTCAACTTCACAACTCAAAGTTCTCAGTGGAGCTCAGATTAGACTTGCTAGGCCAATTAAAATGAGATTTATTTAGCGCCTGAACAATTAGTACCTGTTTCGCAGACTGGCACTTCATCACGCTGGTGTTTGTAAGCAGTGCAATGCATTTGATCGTGCATTTCATATATGATGAATTTTACAGTATCAACTACAGTAGCAATCTTTGGTCATGCTTTATGTGAAGTCTTTATGTATAATTACAAATATATTCATAATGTATGCTGTAATGCATTGTCTTAAAATTAAATGCATTATTATATTTGCAGATTTCCTTTTGCATATAGAAATTGGGTGTCATTTTTTAATGCATTTTACTTTTTAAAGGTGTAGCAATGAATAGTTACAATGTGGATAAAACCATGCAATGCATAAAGTGCATTACACTGAACACTTTTAGAATGCATTATATATAAAGGCTTCAAATAAAGTGTTACTCAGTGTTTTTCTGAATCTGATTGTTCTATCAAAAGAAAATGCATTTTTACACACATTTGGGTTAAAAATGCAATGTAGAGAGGTTGTGTGACTGCTTTGTAGCCTAAACCATTTGAAATATTTTTCCATTTTATACTGGTTCATTTACTTTTTAAAGCTGAAGTGTTTGGTAAAAAAAAAATTCAAACTGGTATCCTTGCTGTTTTCCATTGGTTGATCAGAGAGAGTAGTCCCGCCCCTAAATCATGCCATTGGCTGAGGCAAATATCATTTGAATGTTTAGACAAACTGAGAAAGACACTGATTGCTTGTAGTTCTTTGTATCGTAGAAATGCATTAAATTAATGTACCTAAACCCCCTTTTTTTTACAATATTTAGAGGAACTACAGCTAAAACTAGAGTTCAATCATAACACGAGTACCTGTTTTGCATCCTCTCATCTTTTTTGCTAAAGCAGTGGGTGCAGTGCCGTGTGACTGCTTCTTATTAATAAACGGAGATGATTAAAATGTTTCAAAACCGCATGAGCCACAGTAAGGAATACTACAGGAGCTTCACTGTCAGACATGATGGGGAGCACAAAAATATTTCTGTTAGCAGTGATGAAATATTGATAGCAATGGCATTCCAGCAGACATTGACAGAGGGAGTGGAAAAAGGAAACAATAAAGAGGCGGGATCTGAGCGAGTGTGACGTAGCATTAGTTGGCTATTATTAGTGGTTTAGTGCTTGGTCTCAGTATGCTGGGTAAAGGTTAACAGCTCTGGAGCTGCAGTCACCTTCCTCTGGCGGCTGATGCTGAGAAATAAAATATATGTTTCCTTTGAAACGCTGCCCTTGCGTCAACCGACACAATGTTCCATCGTGTTGGCTTTACTGCCTCATTCAATATCCTGAGAGCCTGTCCGAGACGGGCCAGAGAGCACTGACCTCTGCAGCTGCTGGAGCAGAAACAGAGGGCATTATGGGTACCGTGCTTAATTTGAAACATTCAGTGCACATGCAGTCTACAAAGACTTTGGTAGCTAAGAAAAGAGCAGAAGACAATAAAATAAAGTAGAATAATATGAATGCACCTGCTAAATTAGTAAATATAGACTATAGTGGAAAAACAAAGTTGCATTAGGAAAATTAATCTAGTAAATAAATTAATATAGAATAATTTGTAGCATAAAATAATAATATAAAGGTGCTATGTGTAAATGCATATGCTAAATAAATATAGAAATAGAACAAAAAACTATATAAGGTTGCTTTTTGTAAATCTGCTAAAGAAATATAGAATATTATGTAAATGATAATGATATAAAGTTGCTATATGTAAATGCATATGCTAAATAAATAATACAGAAAAAAATAGAACGTTGCTTTGGGTACATGTGTCTGCTAAATTAATAAATATAGAATAAAATAATATGCAGTTGCTTTACATAAATGTGTAAAAAATATAAAAATATAAAAAGAAATAAAACAATAGGATAATATAAAGTTACTATATATATATATATATATATATATATATATATACATGCATATGCTAAATAAGTCTAAAATAAAACGGAATATAATAAAACATTAAAAAGTTGCTTTGGGTAAATCTGATAAATTAATAAATATAGAGTAGAAATTATGAAGTAAATTAAATATAGAGTAAAATCAAACATAATGGAATTATATAAAGTTCCTTTGTGTAAATGGATCTGCTAAATAAATAAATACAGAATATAATAGAAAAATATAAAGTTATGTTATGTAAATGCATTTCCTAAATAAATAAATAAAATAGAACATGATAAAATATTATGAAGTTCCTTTGTGTAAATGCATTCACTATATTAATACAAATAGAAATATAATTATTATAATATTTATTTAATAAATATAGAATAAAATAATGTGAAGTTGGTTTAGATAAATGCATCTAGTAAATAATATAGAATAAAATAAAATAGGGCTGTCAAATGATTAATTAGGATTAATCGCATACAAAATAAAATATGTGTGTGTACTGGTGTAATTATTATTTATATATAAATACAAACACATTCATGTATATATTTAAGAAATATTTACATACATGTTTTTATTATAATTTTATTGTAATTTTTATAGAATTTATATTATATAAAAATAAAAAAAATGTCTACATAAATAACATTTCACATATTTCATATTTCTTAAACTTTTATTTTGTATGCGATTAATCGTTTGACAGCCCTAAAATAAAACAATATGATAATATAAGGTTGCTAAATATAAATGCATATGCCAAATAAATCTAAAATAAAATTAAATATAATAACATATGAAAAAGTTGCTTTGGGTAAATGCATCTGCTAAATTAATAAATACATAACAGAAAATTCTGAAGTAAATAAATATAGAATAAAAATTGCACATCATAGAATTATGTAAAGTTCCTTTGTGTAAATGAATCTGCTAAATAAATATTGAGTACTGTATAATAAAATAATGTAAAGTTACTTTGTGTAAATGCATTCACTAAAATTTTTTAAAGTATTTTTTAAAGTAAAAGCATCTGCTAATTTAATAAATATAGAGTAGAATAATATGAAATTTAAGTAAATGCATCTATATGAATATACGATAATATGTTTACTTTGTGTAACTGGATCTGCTAAATTATTAAACATTCAGTATTGTAGAATAATATAGAGTTGCTTTAGGTAAACACATCTGCTAAAATAGTAAACAAATTATAATAATATGAAGTTGCTTCATCTGTTAAATACAGAATAAAATGGAATATAATAGAATAATAAAACATTGCTCTGGGTCAATGCATCTGCTAAATAAATAAATATATAAATCTAGAATAAATAAAACATTAATATAGAACATTACAGATTCCTGTCATTCTATAAAACAGAATATAATTTTAGGCCACATTAGATTTAGCCAAAAAATTTTTCTCTAAATCTGTTAAATTAATAAACATAGAATAAACTGAAGTGAAATAATATAATAAGTAAGATAAATGTAACAAAGTTTGTAAAAGGAACAAAGAACCTGATTAATCTGTTTGATTGTTTCATGCTACTAGATTCATATATGTAAGATTTGCTCATGTAATTAGATTTCGATAGTGGAGTGGTATGCCATGATGAAACAATATTGGTCTAACTGAGTTCACTACTTCCTTTACAGGCAATAATCACACACGGCGGACGTTACCGGACATTAAACTGCTATCAAAAATCTTGTTTGCAAAGGAAGTCTGGGAAATGAATCTCTCTGTGTGTTTGGACCGTGAAGGGTTCGGTTGAATGTATTACAGCGGGACTGAATTACTGGACACCTTTAATATTCTCAAAGATCTGCAACAGAGATGGAACTGTAACCCGCATTTCCCAGAGTTCACTTCCAGCAATATTCTATATTTTTTGCAACAGTGTGTTTGTGTGCAGTCATAAATCTACTGCTGACTGAAGACACTTGCTCGACTTGCGTGCTTAATCAATTCTGCAGTCTGTGGGCTTGCTGTGAGTGATCTATGATTTCATTCTGGCTCGAGTGAAGAGCCTTATGTGTCTGTCAGGTTGTGTCCGTTCGTCTGTGTGCGCGTATGTGTGCAAATATCAATTTGAGCCTGTGTGTTTGTAATTGAACATAGCAAATGTTAATAGCACTTTAAAAGAACAGAGTATACAATTGGGCCACTCTTAATAAAATGAAGCCAATTATACAAGTAGTCAGTGAAAGGAGGTGCTTAACCTTCAGACAATGTTCTTCATCAGCTTCAGATCAGATTAAAGTGGTGTAGTTTAGAAAGTTTTATATTATTTTTTTTTATATTAATCGTCTTTGGCTTCAGAACAAAAGTGTTATAGAACAGACAGACAAAAACTTTTTTGTTTGTATATATTTAAACAGTAGTTCTTTCCGGTCTTTGAATCAGATTGGCTGAGAGGAGTGCGATATTGTAGTGATAACAGTTCCGACTGTTTAAATGATTGGATCACTCCGCTTTCAATATTTCTCAAAGCGATTGTCATGGTCAACGCCCAAATCCAATACAGTTTTATAAATAATACTGTTTTTGTGGCACATAATGTAGTTTTAAGAATTTTAGGCAAGAATGTATTTGTTTAGACTTCAAATATGTGGCTAGTTAATAAAGATAACGTCTATTTGAAATTTACCTTCAGCGTTTTTGGAAATGTGAGCTCTGGTGTGTCACCGGTCATTAAGTGCTCATGAACCCCCCGAGAGCAGCCTCACCTCGACCAGCTCTTCTGGAATTTGCTGCTGGCTCTGATGTCTCTATAGTGGTTAATCATGAGATAAAATTTATTTTGGGTATATCTAACGGGCAGTCTTTGGTCTCATTAAACTGTTATTTGTTCCAGAGCAAAATGTTTTGGCTAAAGGCAAAATCTCATCACGTTATATTTTATGTACCTTTACTGCTGTATATCAGAGTGCTGCCTTTGTTCTTTTGACTGAATTACCTAGCAACTTTTATGATGCATGTTGTTATTAAATATTTTTCAATAAATACTATTTTATATAAATAGTATTATATAAATAGTATTTAGTATTGATTTAAGGTTACATTATTCCGCCATTAGATGGCGATGAGACTGTTTTGAGACTAAGGAAGTTATTTTTACTTTCAACAACACCTTGTAAGACTAGGTGTATTCAAACTAATGTTTTATTGTGAATATGAGATTGAACTGAAGAATGAATGTTGTATCAGATGCATGTAATCACACTTGCTCACTCCATATTACTACTCTCTCATAATACTACATAATACAGTAAGCTTTTAATACAGTAATACAATAAGCATTCAATGAAGCAATTCCTTCGTTACTAGTTCTAAAGTGACATTTTCAAATTAGTAACAGAGGTTTGGGCTTAGCTGGTAAACTAAGATTTGAATCCATGGCAGAAGGAAGTAGTTCACACAAAAGAGGTTTTTAAAAACACTCCAATGTTGTTTCTTATGTATTTACACATTTGTGCCGTCAAACTGTTTTTTAAACGCAATATCACACTTGTAGCTATAATTCATTCATTCTATGATTGTCAAAAGTCAAATATGTTCCAATTCTGTTTCACCAGAACTGCACACTGTGTCCACTTGTACCATGCTGGTTGTCAGACAGGAAGTGACATTGGCTTAACCCCTCATTTGAGTCATGGCTGAAATCAATCGATAAACACACCCAGAAAGTCTTTTGGTGAGTCATAAGCTTTCTTGCATTCAGTTTAGATGTTAGATTTTATAAATCTATTAAAAATATTTTAATACAGCACAGCCTTTTTGTAGTTTAAAAGTGAATCAATTCGCGATGGCAGTAATGTTCAGCCAGTGCAGGAATATGACTGATAGAATAAACCCAAACACAACAAATTCACATTAGTCTCCACATGGCCATGGCAAGAAAGACAAATATGCAACACCTAGTTTAGTGATTCTGCCTAGAAAAGCTTAAAAAACTGCTGACTCTGCTCAGAAAACCTCCAACAACATTTTAGGCAGCACACATCAGCAGGCAGAATGCTTTCAAGTTTATACAGAAATGGCAATGAATTAAGCTGCTGAACTGGAACGTTTAATACTGTAGTTTGTCAACATACAGCACATTCCTTGAACTGAATTGACTAAGTATTTTCTTTTTTACAGCACAAATCAACTTCACCAGCCTTGAACTACACATACATCTCAGAAGTCAGACTCTGAAACTGTACTCACACTACCTACTATTTTCAAAACAGCATTCAGAAAACATTTAATGAGCAGTATACTATGTTGTTGTCACATGACCTGTTAATGCTGCATGTATAATTCAGCAAGAAAAGTGGTAGTTATTGAAAAAAATCAAACATAGCACCCAAAAACTGTTCCTAGCAAGCACTTCTGAGCCCAGACAAACAAACAAGTTCAAACTAGATGGGCATTTTATGAGATATGCAATCAAACCACTTATTACGCAACTTTTTGCCACTTAAAAACAGTAACATGAATATTGATTTGAGAAGAAAACATTTAAAAAACACACCTATATATGAAGAGTTCAGATGCAAAAGCCTCTAAGTGCCATTTGAAATTTTTTACTAAAATGAGCATTTTTATCAGGCTCCTATGTGTAGGTTCAGTAATTTCACTTTAATGGCAATGAATAAATTCTTTTCTTAAGATAAACATAAAAGCCTGAGCAAAATGCAAATTTTAGATAAAAAAAATTCAGATGGCACTATTGATGTTTTCTTATAATCTATTCCAGTATACAGGTTTTGCTTTAAATATAGTCAACTAAGGTGCAAAATGGCACCTGTTGTGTTTGAATGAATTATACAGCTTTACTATTGTTGACAGCCATTATTAAGTATAACTGATCTCTGAATGTTGTAACTGGCCAATCAGAATCAGGCATTTCAGAGCGCCATGTGACATTCAATTACCTTTTCAAAATATGATTAGGTGTTTTAATTCAAATTTGTCTAAAACGTTTGCCTGTCTAATTACCTGATAAATCAAAAAGTCAGCATTGAAAATTGTGGATAATCACATTTGGTTATCCATTACACTGAAAATGAAAGGTCAATTGGGCACTTTGCATTGTGGGATACAGTATCTAACGCATTGTGCTTTATATGCACATTTTTGCAAAATCTGGTATTCATACACAGTACATACTATAGTTGCATGCTATTTTCTTTCCAAAACAATAGATAATGGAATAGAATAGTAACATACTCTTTTTCTCAAGTAAGCAGACTGTGACAGCTCAAAAGGTCACAAGCGTCTACTTTGCTACATGCAGACAAAAGACGGGGTGAGGTTGGGTGAGATGACAGTGGTTTGGATTGTGGTTAGATCACAAGGCACTTAATAACTCAAATAAACTTCTGAAGCCAAAAATATATAAACATCTAAATTATTCTTACTGTGCCAAAGTATAAAGAGGTGGATGGATGGATGGATGGATAGATAATTGTAGATAGATAGATCTATAATCTGCATGTGTCTTGCAGCAGTGATATTCAGCTCTGTATAATGAAGTCCTGCAGTAGGACAATGGCACTGGTAAAAGATTTATACGGCATGCGCTTGACCCTGCGGGAACAATGTGATAGTGAAAAGAGATTAGAGATCACATGAGAGAGAGTCACAGGACCGCATGAGACCGGCCTGAGTACAAACTGTTACAAATGCACACAAAGAGACCTGAGAAAACCTCACACACATGGCATCTGATGGTTCACACATATTACAGTGGTCACTGCTGACTCAAATGCTAATGTGTGAAATTGTTCTGAATAGGCACAGATTGCTGCCTGAAATGAGAGTGACGAAATCATGCTAAAGTCATGATTTCATGCTATGACTGGATTACAGCGTGTCCTAACCAGGTGTGACACAACAGGTCATTTTTATGCTCAATTAGGGTGAAAATACTGTGTGATGCAAAACAGAATGTTAAGACTATTAGATGTTTAATATGTGACCCTTGACCACAAAACCAGTCATTTTTTTTTGTAAATTGAGATTCATTCATCAGCTGAAAGCTGAATAAATTAGATTTCCATTGATGTATGTTAGGATAGGAAAATATTTGGCCGAGATACAACTATTTGAATCTAAATACTGAGAAAATCACCTTTAAAATTGTCGAAACGAAGTTCTTAGCATTGCATACTACTAATCAAAAATTAAGTTTTGATATATTTACAGTAGAAAATGTACAAAATATCTTCATGGAACATGGTGTTTGCTTAATATCCTAATGATTTTTGAAAAAAAAGAAAAATTGATCATTTTGACCCATACATTGTGGTGTTGGCTATTGCTACAAATATACCTGTGCTACTTATGACTGGTTTTGTGGTTCAGGGTCACGCCAACCAGGTATTTTGTTTCCGGCTAAAAGTAAAGTTGTTTTATCACACTGAAAGAAAATGAAATTCTGAATGGCACAACATAATCAAAGCCAATTTGAATGGATTTGGTATTTAATGTACAGATATTTATTTTTTAAAAATCTGTTGGTGGGACTGCTCAGAAAAACTGAATCAAATTCCTTCATCTTTTACCATAAAAAGTCTGATTTATATGCGATGTAAGTTTTTGGGTTAAAGCTATTGACATGTTAAATGAATAGGTATCATAAACTAACAATTAACAAATTTCTTAGTTTGTTTTAATGGATAAATATATATTGCTCAAAAGGTAATATTTTAAATATTTTTGAAAGTCTAATTTTTACCAAGGCTGCATTTAATTGATCAAAAGTACAGTAAAAACAGGAGTAGTTGTTGTGAAATAATATTAGAATTTAAAACTTATTCCTGTGATGCAAAAGCTAAATTTTCAGCATCATTACTCGAGTCTTCAGTGTCACGTGATCCTTTAGAAAGCATTGTAATATGCTGATTTGCTGATCAAGAAACATATTGAAAACAGTTGTGCAGCTTAATATTTTTGTGGAGAAAATGATGCATTCAGTATATTTAGAAGTGAACATTATCCAAGATTAATAAATGCTTTAAAAGTGTTGTTAATTGATAGTTCATGTCTATTGCATTAATAAATGTTAACATTACTGCAAAATGCTACTGAGATTTATTGATTGCCACTTTGTGTCATGGTTTTAATGCCTGTTTAGGACACAGCTTTAGTTCATCAGTGTTCAAAAAACTTTAATCAATGATTAATTGTTTATTTATGAAAATAAACCTCTGAGCATTCTAGTATATTTTTCTAGACCATCTACAAAGCCTAAACTTGAATCTTTTTTTTCCTACCAGCATTCCCACAAGATCACAATGTACATTTGCCTGAAGCATTGTGGACAGACCTGGCCAATCGGAAGTCTGCTGGAAAATCTGCTGTTTTACCACATCAGTTAGAGCACGCTGGCGTCTGGGGTATTTGGTGTCCTCCGGCAAGCCCGGACCCCATCCGTTAAATGCGCCGACAAGCGTTTCGGGCCCCTGCGGGACTCGCAAGTTTGCATTTGAATGTCACCATCTATACTGTCCAACTGCATTATTCACAGCGCTCATTAAGAGTCCAGATTATTCCAGATTTTACATCCCCTGCAAATGCCAGCCCGAGTCAAATGCCATGAGCTGAATTTTTAAGTCTCCTCTACACAAGATGAGTAATTTGGAAAAATAGATCCGCAGTCCTCCTTGCCAAGACACTGCTGTGAATGTCAGATTTATTGACCTTCATGGATACAAGCCATTCCGGTTCTTCAGCTCAGATAAGCATTTAGAAGAGTTGATCTTGTGAAAAGTCTCAGATGCAGAATAACTTCGGAGTAAGATTCCAGTGGTTTTAGTGAGATCCTGTAAGGAGTTTCTTGAGTCTTCATCTGACTGTTTTTGTCAGTTCATCCCTGCCAGAAACACCTCATTACATGAAACCTCTCAGAGCGGAAGAAGAGATGTTTACACTCAGTTTTGTACCAAACACATGAAGGAAAACCTAAAACCTAGATGTTTTTCCTCACTGTAACGTGAAAATGCGTCACGCAAATTCTTGTAATGACTCACGTCTGTATTGTTCCTTCAGGTTTTGACTGAACTCTTTCTGACCCATCAAACAACAAATTAGCCCTCTACAGAAAGCAAATTAGTGTACATGCACCTAAATCAAATCATTCCCAACCGCGGTGTCCTGCAAACGTCGTACCGCTCAAGTCAACATCAATGTCACACGCTTCAAATGTGGTGGTGTTGTATAGAAATACAGTGCTGTGTGTTTCTGCTAGAGCCAGATGGCTGGCGCGTTGCATTGGCAGAACATGCATCCAATATGTTCCTAACAGGGATTTATGCCGGATAACGGAATATTTCCCTGCCGGTCCATCTAAGAGCAGCTTAAAGACCAGGCCAGAGCAGACTAGACAGTCATTAGGAAACGCCAGTCAAATGCAAGTCCACGGTCGACGTGAGCCGAACACGGATGAACAATAACAGAGAAAGACCTTACCTGCCTGTGCGACGACGCTGCTGCGCGACCCGGAGGCGTGATCCGCGCACCCGCTTTGATCCTATGTCATTAAGTTGAGAGGGAGGGAGTGTGTGTTGAGAGCAGGAGCAGGTCTCAGTGTTGACACGGGCATGAGCGGCTCACGGCTGCTTCTGCTGCTGCTGCTGCTGCTGCTGGTACTGATGCTGATGCTGTTGTTGCCATGGTGATCATTCAGCTCCTGCGTGCCGCGGTAGCACGCTTGCGTTCTCCCACCTCCAGAGATGATGTCCAATCTGCCTAAGTGCTGCTGCGCCACTTGCTTGGCCCCCCTCTCTCTCTCTCTCTCTCTCTCTCTCTCTCTCTCTCTTTCTCTCTTTCTCTCTCTCTCTCTCTCTCTCTCTCTCGCTCCTCTCTCCCTCTCTCTCTTTCTCTCTTTCTGTTTCTCTCTCTCTCTCTCTCTCTCTGTGAGGCTGGATGCATGATAATAAGGGATGGATGTGCTCTGTGTTGTCAGATGCACTATGCGTACAGGCTTACGTCAGTGTCAATAGATGTGAGATAATTCAGCTTTACTCATGATTAACACCCTGAATGTGTCTCTGCACTTACAGTTTAAGCTTGGGCTTAATTTTTAAAGTCAAAATTGAGAAGAGTTTTGGTTGGATGTAACTATTTTCTTTTCCACAATATATATCAATTACTCAAACAGTCAATGCATAAATGTAAAATAATAGGCAAAATTATTTATGATTTTTTTTTTTTTCCCACATCTGCCTATTATATCAGCATTAGTTGGCATCTTTCAAATGTCGTTTTATGAATGATTTTTTTTTTTTTTTGCTTAAATGAGAAAATAACATTTCTGACTCTTCAGCCTCTAAATTTCAGACCATTTCATAAATTACAGTCCTACCAATTGTCAAAAGATTATTCGTAGTAGTAGAAGTAGCTGTACTAATATACTACTACTATATACTACTATACTACTTACTGCTTTAATAATTAATTGATATTAATATTAGCAATTTCCAGAGGGTTTATTATTATTATTATTATTATTATATTCATTGCCATTTTATGGAATATTCTATCTTATAGGCCAAAAAGCATATTCATTTATATAATGTAAAAAAGCATATTCATTTATATAATGTATAACATAATGTTGAACCAAACACTCATAACATCTTAGTTGATAATTCAGTATACTTCATTTTTGACCAAACATCCCATGTTTCGGTCGTGACAGCACAATTTTCAATAGTGACAATAATGTTTTGGCAGTGAGCACATACTGGAACACTACTAAAACAAAATACTAAAAAAAAAAAAATGGGAAAACTGTTCTAAACTTTCGTTGTTTTCTGCCAAATGAAGGATTGTGTGTTTGAAACAATGACAACATGTTTTGGTTGTGACTATTACGGTAGTGACAATTTTATGGAATAACATCCATATTTTAGATACTTTTTTAGATACTTTTTTTTTTTAGAAGCTTTTTGAAACTAGCTCAGAGATGCTAATCAGCACATGGTTAGCTAGCACAGTTCTGAACATTTGTACACATATAAAAACTAAATGTTATGTTATAACTCCCAAAAAAGTGTTTTTAATTATTAAAAAAATAAATAAAAAGTGTTCGGTAGTGACATTCTTTAAAGTTACACGCAGATTTTTCAGACTTTTGAACACATTTACCTCAAAATGTTGAGGGTTATCTACTCGCACCTTGTAGCTATGAGAAAGAGTGACTCATAAATATCTCCTGATCATAAATGTAGGGTTGTAGTTAAAATCAGTCTCCGCCAATGGACTAAAACATACACCGCTTCAGTAATGACAATGAAAAAAAAAAAAAATAATCTAAATATATTTTTTAAAAATAACAATGGAATGAAAAGCAAAAATTATTTCAATACCATTTTCATAAGATGAAATTTACAGTTTCGGGTTCGGGGTGGCCATCTCCCAACTGCAAGTACCCACTAAATGATGATTTTATATATATTAAGCTTACTGGTATTTTAAATATTATTGTGGGTTTCGGTTTCAATAGATAATAAAAGGATCTTAGTAAACATCTAAGATTTGAATACTTAAATACTTTTTAAATGTGTGTGTGTGTGTGTGTTTTAAGAAGTGTACATGGATAAACTAATAATGCAAAAAAAAAATTGTTGTATGTGTACTCAGAGTAAAAATGTCAGGATTTACCCTATATTTACTCACAGATTCAAAGATATTTAATTCAAATACTTTAATCAGACATTTGGAATTTTGTGCACTTACGATGAGTGTAGTTTTAATGAGGTAGTTAATGTAGATATGATTAAATTTAGTTTGCCGTAAGCAAATATTTAATTTAAACACCTATTCATGATGGTTAGGTGTGAAACCTTTGCTGTTCATAATCAGATTACATATTAATGTTACCCAGCATTCTTTGCATTCACACTGCTGGTTGTTTAAACACGCAGTGTGTGTTATGCACTAAAAGCATGCGGGTCTGTTTCAGACAGTGAAAAAGACGGTCACCTTGCCCTCTCTGTTTACCAATCAAATATTGATGCTGTATCGGTGCAGACAGTACTGTATATACATCCTTCTGTGTTTTTTAAAAGCTTATGTGGGTAGTTGCACAATAACTCTGTTTCTGAAACTCTGCAGGTGTGCAGACAGCATTATGGGCTTATCTAAACTCTGCAACATCTGGTCTTGGACAGTTAACTTCCTGATTTTTATCTGCACACAGGAAACCCCAAATACTATGGTTGGTGTCATTGCATAAGCATTACCGAATACCGTGAATTCTGCAAGCTTTAGATATTCGGAATAGCATCGATAATACACGACTCTTCCAATTTTTGCCATAATAAGTATGCTAGAAATATCATGCACATTTTCTGTATGCATAGAATATTAGCAGAAATGTGCAGTGTACAGTCATAATGCATTGCAGCAAGTTCGTGTAACGAAAGAAGCGCAAGTAATATTCAGTGCAATTTTTTAAACATAATTTTGGGGAATTGCATTAAAATCATGACCAAAGTCATGGCGTTTACACTTTTCAGCCCATTAATGGTTGACTTATTGAGATATGAGCAGTAGTTCAAAGATATGGCTTATTGTCACTGCATAATGCATAACTTTTTACATGGTAGTATACAGACACAGTAAGCAGTATGTATGTCAGTATTCTATTTCAATTATATAATTATATTATATAATATTTCAACTGAACTGATTGACCACACATGCTCTCGTTCATGTATTAGCAGCATTGCTTTTTCTATGTCTCACTTATTAGCACAGGAGAAGCCAGAGAATGTCTGACACAGTAATTTTGCAGTGTTCACACATTCTTCAAGTTTTCTGCCTGGTGTCTAAAATCTTTAATTAATGACCAGCTATCCAGATGTTCCAAGTCAGCCTGAACATGTGTTTTATGAGGACATGATGCATGCTTCAGCATTTCTTCGTTTTAAGCTAGTGCTATAACTTTTTCAAGTGTTTTTCACTTTCTTTTATCCCTTCATAACAGATAAAACTGGTTTTGAACGAGTAAGTGAAGGTGGTGTTGAATTATATATCCTGTAAGATGAAATGCAGATTCAGTCTGGGCCCTACGGCGATACCCTAAGTCCTCTCGTAAGGTATAAATTACATCACATTTGATGTAACAGAAGTCATTGTGGCTGACATGCCTGTGAGCAAGTCACTTTCATAGACCCGTTTTGATGTCATTAGTATTTCCTTTCCCAGAATCCTCCTCTGATGAGGGCGAAGCTGCAAGGCAAGACCTTAATAGTTAAGGGAGCTCATGCAAGCAGACACAGAGCGACTTTACAGTCTCCTTTTTCTCTGGAGAGCATTCCTTAAGTCTTTGCTGTGTCTCCTCTATTATTAAATAGTTTTTATAATCCAATAAGGAGCGTAAAGCAAAAACAAGTCTGACTAATCTGATATAAACATACAAACGCTGTATTGGTTTATTTTGCAGTATGTCCCATCTGTTAGATGTACTTCAACATCCCTCACAGTTAGTCACCATTTGCTGAGGAGGATCGGCACTGCTGCTGCTTTTCTTATCCCTTGGCTTTGTGGGTCTAATTTTTTTTTTTGCTGCTTTTATTGTTTAAACACGCATTTTGGGCATAAATTGAGGTTTGTTATGCAATATGTCCCATTTGACAGATTTATCTCAACATCCTTCAGCATTAGTCATCAGTGGCTCCAACCAGAGACATGCGCCCACTGAATTCTGCAGAAAACTCCACGGAATTTCAACACCAAGTTCTACTTGTATTCTTTTATTATATATTTTGGTTAATTAGTAGTGGCTTCCAGGGTAAGTTTATGTATTATACATCATATTGTGCAATTGATCGTTTGCAAACAGCTTGATTGACAGGCAGTCAGACCAATCATAACGCCGGCTCCACCATTCTGTCCGACAAACAAATCTGACAGGAGAGTAGATTAACTTCGGTGGACTTAAACTTGAAACATTGTTTGTACTGACGTTTTTCTACAGTTGAAATAACACACATTCCGATGGTCATTCATGTTTTTGTTTTTTTTTGTTTTTTTGTGCTTTAAGTAAATAAGAAAAGACGGATCAGTTCATGTGTCATTGACCTAATAAGGTCTGTCAGGACACATTGAAGAACCACAAAATGGTATTTATTGTTTGAATTTCTTAAAAAGTGACAACATTTTAAAGCTGAGACCTTGTTTCATACCAGAAGTAGCCTTTGTCCCGCGAATTATTTTTCACAGCGTTACAACATGATGGGTAGTGTGAGAGCGGCATTGTTTGTCAGACTTAGCAACAGTAACTAAGGACGGGTTTTGCGAAGGGTCATTTGGACTTGTGCTTTTTGCATGAGGTGTAATAAAAACTGTGAAAACCCATAGACTTCGATCTAAATCGTAGAATACCAGGTCTTGTTGGCCTAGTAGAAAGGTTTGCAAAAAGCCAGAAAATTTCAGGAAAATTTGGAATTCCGAAAATACATTTAAAAAAAAAATCAGGAAAATTTGTAATTCCAAAAATCCAAAAAAAAAATCAGGAAAACTTGGAATTCTGAAAATGTTGTATTGTTGTTGGCCTAGTAGAAAAGTTTGCAAAGAGTCAGAAAATTTCTGGAAAATTTGGAATTCTGAAAATGTTGTAATGTTTTTGGCCTAGCAGAAAGGTTTGCATAGAGTCAGAAAATTTCTGGAAAATTTGGAATTCAGAAAATAAAAAATAAAAAATCATGAAAACTTGGAATTCTGAAAAATTTGTAATTTTGTTGGCCTAGTAGAAAATGTTTGGAAAATTTGGAATTCTGAAAATCCTCAAAAATTTCTGGAAAATTTAGAATTCTGAAAATGTAGTAATGTTTTTGGCCTAGCAGAAAGGTTTGCAGAGAGTCAGAAAATTTCTGGAAAATTTGGAATTCAGAAAATAAAAAATAAAAAATCATGAAAACTTGGAATTCCGAAAGTTTTGTAATTTTGTTGGCCTAGTAGAAAATTTCTGGAAAATTTAGAATTCTGAAAATGTTGTAATGTTTTTGGCCTAGCATAAAGGTTTGCAGAGAGTCAGAAAATTTCTGGAAAATTTGGAATTCAGAAAATAAAAAATCATGAAAACTTGGAATTCCGAAAGTTTTGTAATTTTGTTGGCCTAGTAGAAAATGTTTGGAAAATTTGGAATTCTGAAAATCCTCAAAAACTTTTGGAAAATTTGGAATTCTGAAAATGTTGTAATGTTGTTGGCCTAGTAGAAAGGTTTGCAGAGAGTCAGAAAATTTCTGGAAAATTTGGAATTCTGAAAATTTTGTAATGTTTTTGGCCTAGTAGAAAGGTTTGCAGAGAGTCAGAAAATGTGGAATTCCGAAAATAAAATAAAAAATCAGGAAAACTTGGAATTCTGAAAATTTTGTAATGTTGTTGGCCTGGTAGAAAGGTTTGCAGAGAGTCATAAAATTCCTGGAAAATTTGGAATTGCAAAAATCCAAAAAAATTTAAGGAAAACCTGGAATTCTGAAAATTTTGTAATGTTGGTCTAGCAGAAAATTACTGGAAAATTTGGAATTCTGAAAACTAGAATTCATAAAATTACAGAATTTTATGCATTTAGCTACTTATAGCTTTAAAGGAATAGTTAACCCAAAAAATAAAATTCTGTCATTAATTAATTACACCTTCATGTCATTCCAAACCCATAAGATCTTTGTTCATCTTCAGAACACAAATTAAGATATTTTTGATGAAATCTGAGAGCTTTTGTGCCCCTGACTTTCTGATCTTACTATTTCATCAATATCCTTACTACTTTTCTGGGCCTTGAACTATTTAACCATTTTAAATCCTTTCTGCAGGTTTCTCTTTATAATCAAAGGAGAAAATGTGACTAAATGACATAAAGGAACACTACGGTAAGAATTGTTAGTGCCAGTCTACCTGGAGAAACCTTGGTTTTTGAAGTTGTTGAAGTACACTACCTTCCCAGATTTTGCACCAGCTTCTCTACCTGCATATGCAACCTTTGTGCAATCAGCCCAGATTTATTCATACAGTTTGAAGTATGATTTGTGAATAATGGTTGTCAACCAGGTGGGATATTGAACATATTTTTAACCAGCGTCATATACACACAATCTAACGGCATTTATGACAGGCTCTCCCTGCAGTAGGGCTTCCCATTAGCAGAATTACCACCGCTCAACATGTGTTATTAGCTCCTGTGCAGAAATGAAAAAAGGTGCTCGTAACGCCCGAGGCTCAACATCCTCCTTAAACATCAGTCGTAAAAAAGCCTTGCCACCACCCCTTGAAGCCCTGGCAGCCAATCGGATGCCAGGAACTAAGCCAGGTCGCCCTTGCGAAAAACCCTTAATGTGTCCCAAAAGTTTGGCATCTCCTGCACAGGTCGTCTTCAGTCAGAGAGGCCCGTGGGCACCGCTGAGGACAGAGTGGAGGGGGACTACGCATCTCTGGGCCAAAGGACAAAACTTCTGCATCCATTCAGACTCTCACATCCCCGTTGAGGGACAGAAACATGGCTCCTCACCTCAGCATGAGCAGGTAAGATCTCAAACACTGGTGACCCTCATGAAATACATGGAAAATATCTTAAAACACCTTGTTGTGGCTATTTTGGGGAATATTTCTCTTTGATAAGTTGCTTTGACCCTTTGTTGAGCTCCTAGAGTGTTTTTAAAAACAGCAAGGAACATAATTTGGCACAGAATTTAAAACAACTTCACCCTTTTTAGTGCATTAGGTATGTAATACACCTAAATTGAGCCTTAACTGCATTTTTTGTTGTTCTTTTGGAGTTTCATCTGAGTTTCCAAGGCAGGTTTTTCTGTGTTTGTGCAGTAAAGATAAAATACTTCCACCATCACAGCCTTTTCATTTAATATCCTTTTCTTCTAAGCGCCTTGTAATTATAGTTTAGAAGAAAGTTGAGGAGGAACTTCCCTCAGCATCTGGATGAAAGACGGCAGTTGGTTTGCTCAGGAAAACAGCAGTTGTCTAGCAGGGAAATCACACCTCCTGACACAAATTTGATGATACTCCCCATATTTCAGTGTGTTTGTTTGCGATATGAAAAAGTTTAA
Organism: Labeo catla; assembly: GCA_012976165.1. Lineage (NCBI taxonomy): Eukaryota > Metazoa > Chordata > Actinopteri > Cypriniformes > Cyprinidae > Labeo > Labeo catla. The sequence goes on from VONZ01000538.1 coordinate 146,967, forward strand.
CACATGAGGCCACATGTTAGCTATTATATGGTCAAAAGGTTTGAAAACCTTGCACAGAACTTTAATATATGGTATACCCCTTAAATTATAAAAACCATATTCATATGGTACTTCCAAATAAAGTTGATGTCAAAAGTTTACATACACCTTTCTGAATCTGCAAAATATGAATTATTTTATCAAAACAAGAGGGATCATACAAAATACATGTTATTTTTTATTTAGTACCTGAATAAGATATTTCACATTAAAGATGTTTACATATAGTCCACGTAAGAAAATAATAGTTGAATTTATAAAAATTACCATGTTCAAAAGTTTGCATACACTTGATTCTTAATACTGTGTTGTTACCTGAATGATCCACAGCTGTGTTTTTTTGCTTAGTGATAGTTGTTCATGAGTCCCTTGTTTGTCCTGAACAGTTACTGTCTGCTTGAACTGTATGATTTCACATTGAAATCACATTTCACATTGAGCACAACTGAAGGACTCAAATACAACTATTACAGAAGGTTCAAATGCTTGCTAATGCTCCAGAAGGAAAAATTATGCATTAAGAGCCATGCATTATGATGCATTAAGAGCCAACTTTTTAAATTTAAAGATTATGGTAAATTTAACTTTTTTTGCCCTCTGGGAAACATGTAAGTATCTTCTGTGGCTTCTGAAGGGCAGTAGTAAATGAAAAAAGTTTAGGCAAATAAGAAAAATGTGCACATTTTCATCATCTTTATTCTGTTCAAAAGTTTTCACCCCCAGCTCGTAATGCACCATTTTTCCTTCTGGAGCATCAGTGAGTGTTTCAACCTTGTGTAATAGTTGCATATGAGTCCTTCAGTTGCCCTTAGTGTGAAAAGATGGATCTCAGAATCACACAGTCATTGTTGGAAAGGGTTCAAATACACAAAAACGCTGAAAAACCAAATAATTTGTGGGACCTGAAGGATTTTTCTGAAGAACAGCAGTCAGTTTAACTGTTCAGGACAAACAAGGGACTCATGGGCAACTATCACTAAACAAAAAACACAGCTGTGGATCATTCAGGTAACAACACAGTATTAAGAATCAAGTGTAAACATCTTTGATGTGAAATAAAAAATAACATGCATTTTATATGATCCCATTATTTTGGTAAAATAAATAACATTTTGCAAATTCTGCATGGTGTGTGTAAACACTACCATGTTTCTTTGTTAATGAACTTTTGGACAAGTATAATAATATTATATTATTTCTGAAAATATTAGCATCTGTTTTGTTACTGGTCATTTACTCTGCATGTTTCTCTGTAATTATCTGACGGGCTTCCAAACACAAGCATATAAGGATAAAACAAGGCGTATAAATGTCACAAACTTACTAGCTAATTCTGAGTGAAAATTCGAAATTGAAACCCCTACCATATCTGTTTTTTAACAGCATGATGAATGAGTCAGATGTTATATAAATCATTCAGAGTTCCCCTTCAGTTTTTGTATTTTAATTTTTTTGCTGGTCACAAATCGCTTATTCTATGATTAATAAGCAGCTTGTGATTTCCGGAGCGTTCCCTCATACGTCTGTGCCTGATGACGGCTGTGAGTGGGAGGAGATATTTCTCCCCGCATGGATTACGAGTGTGTCAGCACGACCAAATCCAAGATTTAGATAACGCTGCCTCCTAATCTGAGCTTCACCCTCTAGTGTATAAAACAGAGAGTTTTCAACAGTGCTCACATTGATTTTAGTGTTGATGTTTTGTTTAGTTTCTTTTTTTCTCCTCAAAATATATTCATAATTTTAATTTCTCTAAAAATCAGATTTGATGGCCGTAACTGTCATAAAAACAAAGGAAGGTTGGGAATACTTTAATTAAGACACTGTGAGTGTTCAGGAAAGCTGCCAGGGAATCTGGCTCGCAACCCAAAGTCACCACAGCTCGGGGGCCACTGCCATATGTGTGACACACATGGACACACACACACAAAACATTTTACATTTTAGTAGATTTTTTTCTCTTCATATGCACATTCTCTCTTTTATTTTTCTCGATGGCTGTGAAAAATCACAGATCTGAAGTTGTGTAATTATCTGTATTGTGCTCCCATCCTTCTGTTTCATTATTCTGTCATCTTTACACACGCTTCTCCCTCAACAGCTGCAAATGAAAAATACAAGCTGTTATTTTTGTATAATAGAACAATTGCTTGCAAAGCAAAACCATTTGTCAAGGGAGTGAGATTAAACCGAGAGAGAGGATTGTTTTGACAGTCCTAACACTGTTTATGTGAGTTGCATTATATAAAATCTAAAAGCATTATATGCCATTCAAAAGTTTAGGGTAAGATTTTATATTCTTTGTTTAGAGAAATTAATACTTCTATTCAGCAAGGATGCAAAAAATTGATCAGAACTGACAGTAAAGACATTTAAAGGGGTGCTAATATGCTTTTTCACTTTTTGAATTTTAGTCAGTGCGTGGTGTGTAACTTTGGGCATAAAAAAAGATCTACAAAGTTACAAATCTCAAAGTCCACTGCAAAAGGAGATATTTCGATTTTAAAAAAATCCTATTTCAAGAACTACAACGTACAGCTCCTATGGACTACAGCGTTTATTTTCCGCATGCGATGATGTCACAACGCGGTCCATTAGAATATCTTTAAATTAAGTCCCGCCCACAGAAATTCTAATTGTTGGAGGGATGGTAGGGACAAGGTGGGGGATTAGCCAAAATTTAGTGATGCAGGGTGGTGAACCACTTCAACGAGCCACAGCGCAGTGGATATAAATACAAGTATTGACTAGAGTGGCCGCTTCACAGCAGTAACGGGGTTCCGGGGGGTTAATAAAGGCCTCCTATAGCAAATCTATGCAAATCTATATAAAATGTAAGAATCACTTTAATCTACCTTGCGCTAACAGTTGTAACGTTACACAGAACTTGCTTCTTTGACAAGGGGCGTGACAGTACTGAAACACCGTCTAAGCTGTTCGCCAGTCGCAACGCAATGGGACAGCTAACCAATCACAACACATTTCGTTTTTCGGAAGGCGGGCCTTCATTAAACCCAGAACTAATCGAGCCTTATGTGCCAGGCTGGGAGAAATCTCTTGTAATAATGTAAATTGTTAAAAATAATGCGTTTTTTCAAACAACCAAGCATGAAAGCATGTTTTAGTACACCCCCAAAACAAAATCAAGACTTTGTAAAAGAGCATAATAGGACCCCTTTAAAGTGTTACAAAAGATTTCTGTCTCAAATGCTGTTCTTTTGATCTTTTTATTAAGCAGATAATCCTGAAAAAATGTATTATGGTTTCCACAAAAAAATATTAAGCAGCATAAGTTTGATGAGAAATGTTTGTTGAGCAGCAAATCAGCATATTAGAATGATTTCTGAAGGATCATGTGACACTGAAGACTGGAGTAATGATGAAAATTGAAGCTGAAAGTTCAACTTTGCATCACAGAAATAAATGATATTTTATTATATTACTGTTTTTACTGCTTATTACCCCAATTTTTTGAACAGTATGTCATGTCATGTTCCAAACCTGTAAGTGGCACAGTTAACACAGTAAGTCAGCTTTGTGTGAGAAACAGACTGAAATTTAAGTTATTATAGACTCAAAGTTGTTATTCAGGTCTTGACATCCGCTTAACCACATTCGTGAGATTTCATCAGACAAGCTCTGGTGTCTCAATCATTCTTTTGAGGCTGATATTTTTAATGAATCAGTGTCAGCAAACTCACACATAATGACTGACAGGCAGAGAGCTTGCCAAGTTTTTTGATCGACCAACACATGCGTAGGCCGATTCATTTGTGTCATGCAGAGAATCTAGTGCTGTCACAGCGACTGCTGTGAATTCTCAGGGCATCTGGTTCCAATATCTGTCAGGCAGGGCATTTTATGCATAATATTTGCAAAAAGTCACCTACTGCTGCCTTAACATGCTCATAGTGAGTGGAATGACTCTGCATGTGTCCTGGATGGATGGAATGACAGGGTTAGGTGTGTGTGTGTGTGTATGATGCTGTGCATGGATGATACATATTTTGTGTCAGTACCTCTGACCCAAGAGGATGACTCATTCATCATTACTCCAGCACAGTATCTTCCTGTCACCTTCCTGTGCCTCTCTAGCCAATTTAAAACAACACACACATACATACACACACAGAGGGATGCTAGAGTAGACAGGTGGCTCAGGGTCTGATCAAAAGCTCAGTGTCTCTATCTCTTTCTCAGCATGGCTCTGTTCCAGTGAGGAGCTGCTGGGGTTTCTTGAGGGTCTGTGTGGCTGACTTTAATAATGTGCTTTTCAGTGCTGTTATAGTATACTAAAAGTTTGAGGTCGGTATGTTTCTTATGGTCACCATGGTTCCATTTATTAGATTAAAAATACAGTAAAAAGACTAACATTTTGAAATATTATTGTAATTTAAAATAACTGTTTCCTACTGGAATATATTTTAAATTGTAATTTATTCCTGTGATGCAAAGCTGAATTTTCAGCGTCATTTTGTCCAGTCTTCAGCATCACATGATCCTTCAGAAATCATTCTAATATTCTAATTTGCTGCTCAGGAAATATTTTTTATTATCATCATCATTGTTGGAAACAGTTGTGCTGCTTAATATTTTTGTGGAACCCATGATAACATTTTAGGATTCTTTGATTTTTAGAATGCTTCGTCATTTCAGTATATATATTTTTTTGTCACTTTTGATCAATTTAATGCGTCCTTGCTCAATATAAAAAAGTTTTTATTTCTTTAAGAGAGGAACAATTTGACTTAACCCACACTTTTATGCAGTATGCTCTTAAAAATAAAGGTTCCAAAAGGGTGTTTTTGCAGTGATGCCATAGAAGAATCATTTTTGGTTCCCCAAAGAACCTTTCAGTGAACAGATCTTAAAAGAACCATTTAGAAGAACATTTAAAAAATCTAAAGAACCTTTTTGGACTACAAAAAACCTTTTTTTTGCATTTGAAAGGTTTCATGGGTGTTCGAGGTTCTTCACAGAACCCCTGATACTAATAAAGAACCTTTATTTTTAAGAGTGTAGTGTACATCTGAAAAGTTTTGATTCAGAAGCACGTAACTCAGAGTCAAACCTTCTCACCAATATTTAGAATCATAGTTTTACAAGTTAATCTGTTGCATTACTACTTCCTCATTGTTGAATATTTGGCTACATGTGTAAGTTTTATATGATAATGATGTTTTGTGAGTCTAAATGGCATCTGTCTCTGTCTCTGGCAGGAGTCGGGTCTGGCGACGGACGTTGGCAGGATGTTTAACACGTATGATTGTCTTCATAGTGCTCTGTGCACCAGCTCTCGCTCGTAAGTATCTCCTCAAAAAACTAATGTTTAATGTGTCTTAGAGAATTCAACTAGTGCTAAAATTGTAATGCAATTTATTCCATAATGCCTTTGACTTTCTCGTTTTTTTTAGTCATAGTTGTTTGTCAGGAAACAATGCATGTCAAATGGATATAAGATATCAAGCCCACCAAGACTTGTAGATGAGTTTCAGAGTCAGAACAGATTTGCATCACATCACTTGCTCACCAATGGATCCTCTGCAGTGAATGGGTGCCGAGTCCAAACAGCTGATAAAAACATCACAATAATATACAAGTAATCCACACCACTCCAGTCTATCAATTAATTTCTTGTGAAGTGAAAACATGCATGTATATAAGAAACAAATCCATCACAGTGCATAATCCATAATTATGGTCCATCCATCGTTGTCCTCTCAAATCAAAATCACTTGTAAAACAGTGCTTGATCTGTGCATATTTCTCTCCTGGTTTAGATGAGATGGCCATTACTGGAGAAAGCAATATTATGGGTAGAGAACTCATATATTAGCCAGAAACATAATGTCTTAAAATGTCTTAATTATGGATTTATCACAAACACGCAGCTTTTTGCTTCACAAGACATTAACTGATGGACTGGAGTGGTGTGGATTACTTGTGGATTATTATGATGTTTTTATCAGCTGTTTGGACTCTCATTTTGACGGCACCCATTCGCTGCAGAGAATCCATTCCTGAGCAAGTGATGTAATGCTAAATTTCTCCAAATCTTTTCAGATGAAGAAACAAACTCATCTATATCTTGGATGGCCTGAGAGTGATTACATTTTCAGCATTTTTTTTTTTCAGCAAAACTATTGCTTTAACTACATACAGTACAACACTCACAAAAGAGTGTTTAAAAAGTCTGAATGTTGACAAATATACTTTCTTTTTAGTTAAAAATAGTACCACAAATTCTGATATACTTGGATAAATCAGTCAAATGTAACAACTAGTGATAACAGTGCAGCACTTAACCAGCTTCCATTGATTTAAGCCCCATCTATCATGTGACCGTTACAGTTGTTTTGTTTTGACATTAGTGTGTGGTCCACATCAAATCACTGTGCATGTCTACGAGCATGTGTATGCGACTGCACCAGCGTTGTGCCTTCAGTCTTGGCTCAGTCCCTCATTTGCGCTAATGGGTGGTTTTAAAATGACACAAGAGGATATGAGGGTTTAAAGTGCTCTCATACAGCTCTGTGCCCGGATAAACAGAATTGTAAAAACACAGGAGAATGCCTTTTTTACTCCCGTACCTCTCGCTAGTGCCTGTTTATTTCAGGCTTTCAAAAAGTTCCAGATGTCAGTGCGTCTGTTCATACTGTACCTGTGTAAAGTGCTGCGTCAGCGGATCAAGCCCCTCAACCTTCCCCTCGGTGGTTTATTTCATGATTTCCAGCACTGCAGTTTTGGCCTCTTTTGACTCAGAGACAGACTCGTCTAAAGTCTTACAAAAACAGCTGTGGAAATATCGTGGTTCTTTTGAAATATACTGTAGTACTATATTAATACTACTATTTTCACTATTAGTAAGGTACTTACTAATACCATATGCTGTTGATAAAGATTATGGTAATATCAGGATGCATGCCCAAAAACATTGTTATATCATGGTACATTTATGACAGAGAGCTTTAGGGGATTGTGGGATTTATGATCTTGGTCAAAAATGAGATGACGATACTGAGTGAATGCTCTCCACACATAGTATATGTTCATTAAGTACTTTCACTTCACATGTTCCAAAAACCAGTCTAAACCCATTCAGAAGTACCAGTACTTACATAGAAACCTATACATATAGCCAGAAAGAAATGCTAATTTTAAAGAAAAATATCAGACGTACTTAGATGCTTTTGCATCTAAACTCTTAATCTATACTGCCCTCCAAAAGTTTGGAAACGCCCTAGAAAAGTGGGGTTTTGGACAATATTGGCATGAATTCTTTTTAATTTGTGATAATTTTGCACTGATAACGGACAACACAAACTACAAAAACATATTTTATTACGTAAACAGTGTATACATATAAAAAACTGAAATTTTCGATTCATCAAAATATCCACCTTTAGCAATTATTACAGCTCTGCATAATCTGGGCCTAAATTCATTGTATTCTAAACTTAACTGGCAATCAATTGTTGAAGCTATTAAGTTGTGCTGACCCAAAAATCTTTTAAAAACTTGGGCCAAGTTTAAACCAGTAACCAGGCATCACAGCTGGCAAAGGGGCATGTCTGACTTTGACATGTATATATTGCCATTATTATGTAATCAAAATGAAAATTATTATTGATGGTCTTCAATGAGAATGTCAAGTTACTTTAATGTATTTGCACCAAATTTACCAAATTTGAGCTATTTGGAAGCATTTTGAACAGGCATGTTTTATTTGTAGTATTTATTTTTTAAAAGCATCTTTTTTAGGTCACAGAACAGTGGAACCACACTAAACAGATATTTACACATCTTAAATCAAGGTTATTATCATCATTAATTCTCATTTTCATTTATTCACAATAAAGTACAAAAATAACAAAAAACAAATGAACTAAAATTAAAAATTAAAACCTAATAAAAACTATATAGACAAATTTAATTACCTAATAAATTACAAAAATACAACAAAATGATCACTTTGCAAAGGGTCAATTTAGAGTAGCGGGAGGCTGCCGGCTCAGATTCTGAGATCACAGCATGAATATCTTTCTTACAGTAAAAAAATGACATCTTGAGTTTGTACTTGACTGCACGGTCAGAATTAACGTGTTGCCTATGGTGAGCATTAACTTGTGAGCACCAGTGGAATCTGGTAAAATAGATTAAAATAGTTATTAATAAATATCTAATATTATTTTATCCTCATTGTACAAATTAAATATAAACCATCTGAAATGACCCAAATTGCAAATTGCAAATGGTACTAAAATAAAGTATATAAACCATTCATTGAATAAAGCACAAAAACTGCCATGCTGGAACATATATCTATAATGGAAAACACTCTGCAGTGGTCGCACCACATGATATTTGGTCATACCACATGATATCCGAATGTGGTAAATACATACCAGCCGATTTAAAAAAAAAAAATTGAAAGAGAGATACAAACCTGCTTGATGCTTCTATGGGTCATTGACAAATTGGTATATGATGCAAAGTCCTATCTTTAAATGGATTTCAACGTAAAAGTCCCAAAATGGTAGTTTCTTGATGGTCACACCACATGATATTTCATAAAATGGAAATCATAGGACAAAGTTTGATTGTATATTATGATGGAAACACATACATATGCTTTGCAACCGTTATAGCCGGACGGTCACACCACATGATATTTTGACATTTTAAATAACAGAAAAAAATACAAATAATTAATCTTTTTTGAAAAGTTAAAATGGGTCCATACATGGGAGAGGTACTTCATATATATGGCATCTTTTTTATGCATTTTATCCAATTTTTGACTAAAAAAATGCAATTGGACAGAAAATTTAGGCATCACGTCATTGACCCATATATGAAAAACAGTGCAAAAACAATAGCTAAAGACTGACGCTATTTTTGAGTGCATCAGGGTTTCAAATGGAGGAATAAGAGCTGATGTTCTCCATCATAGGATCTAATGTTCATGGGAGGAAACTGTCCCTGTGATAGATGGAGTGTCACATTTGTTTTCCTGTCGTGCACTTACATTAGATTAATACAAATGAGCACAGATGACTATATCTGTCAGTCTGACCTTTTGAAAGCTGTCCTGCAGGCCCACACATGTACACTTACAGTACATCCATAAATCCGGGAAAATACTTCCTCACTGTAATTACAATGCATTTATCACATCTTATGCTCAACCATGCACATATGGCCTTAAAATTATGCTGGGGCTGACTATGACTCCCTCTTTTGGTAAGAAAATCATATAGATTGAGTGTGCTGAATAGCAAATAAAAAATGCAAATAAATAAATGCAAATAAATTTGAAAAGTGGTTATGTATTTTATTTATATTTAAATAATGCATGCAAATATTTATTTCATATTGTTAAATCTGTTTGTGCACATTTTTTTTTTTTTTTTTTTAAACCTAATAGTTTTCCTTGTAGTAATTAAAAACATTAAATTTGCTGTATGCCATCTCAATGCTAAGTATGCTGGACATTATCTTATGCTTTTTCATAAATATTTTATTTTTTAATATTTGAAAATTATTTTAGGTATATGTAATTTAATTATAATTCAAATATAATATTTATAAAAAATATATAATTTAATTATAACTCAAATATAATATTAGAAAGAATTTCATGGTTAAAAAATAAATATAACACATTTCAGATATTTTATTAATTCATTTGACTATAAAAAATTGACATTTATTATTATTATTATTATTATTATTATGTTGTAAAAGATACGCGTTTGTGGTACAATTTGCCCGCTGTTATGAGTTGAATGAATGTCACGTTTTTAACAATCTGAGTGTATTCTCTGGTGATATGTCGCTGCAGACAGGCCTGAAATGACACTCATGTCACTTATGAATTTTTCAGAGCTGGATTTGAACAGATTAGATGGCGACTCGGTGTGCCCAACCATGAAGAATGGACAAGATGACCTTCCAGGTAAAATCGAGGCACTGTGGAAAAACATGCTGTGAACTGTTTTCATCATATTTGTGCATGACTTTGAGTACTGCATTTTTATACAAATTGCATGATATGTAATTGCATATATATATGCAGTACACATATGCAATATTGAAACCTCTTAGTTGTCTAAAAAAAAAAAAATCTGCACACTAGAGTGGTTTTCATGACCGTTAGTATGAATATTTAACAGCTGTCCTTTATGCATTCTCATTAATACACTCTTCGTTCAGGCATTGTTTACCTATAAATAGTCTGAAGTAGTTTTCTGCATGCAGGACATGCAGTGGCACGAAGCTGTTTGTTTTATTAGGTAAAGATGCTGAAGCTGATAGTCGCCTTGTTTTAAGACATCTTTAGATCTCAAATGAGGCAAATAAAACTTTGGTCGCTGGCCGGCCAATTTCTGCAGTGGAAACACTTCTAGCTCAGCAAGATCTTAATTGGTTGTGACTCCTTCGCTTTTAACAAATAATGCGGAGGGTGCAACCTCAAATCACAAACATGTGCTGCTCTGTTCACCGACTGGAAACGGGGAGTAAGCAAGTTCAAATGCAATTACTGGAGTAAACAGATGTAAGAGAGACCTGCATGTTTTTAAATGTTGCGTTTAATGATTTATAGCATGAATTTCTCACAAGTGCTAATGGAATTTCTGTTATAACTTGGATGTAATCTGGATCAAATGAGATTTATTGTAAAATGCATTGTAATGGGTAGACAATTGCTGATTAATTTTTTACATTTAGTCACACTTTTAAGTAATTTTATTTTTAATTTATGTATTTATTTTTGAACATCTTCAGTTTTAAGGCTTAATATTGGACGCAAAAATATTTTTTTGTTTGTTTATTTTTGCTATTTTGCGTTGTTTTGTTTTGTTTTACAGAAATCATTAGATTTTAGGCTTTAAGACAAAATATTTTGTCATTTTTAAATAATTTTTTGTTTTGTTTTCCAGAAATTATTAGGTTTTAGGCTTTATGACTGTCTGCAAAAAAAATATTAAAGATATTTTGATGTTTAAACAATTTTGATACTAGTTTTGTTTGTTTGTTTATTTGTTTGTATTAATAAGCATAAAATAAAATATAAAAATGTATTTTAGGGCAACATTTCTCATTTTCATTTATTTATGTTTAAGTACAAAAACAACAAAAATCAAATAAACTAAAATTAAAAATGAAAACCTAATAAAAACTATATAGACATTTAATTACCTAATAAAAATGACAAAAACACACTATGAAATTAGTACAAATTTAACAAAAATAAAATGATAATATAATAACAAATTCTAATTCACAATATTAAACTATAATTTCAATTATTTTATGTATCACTGAAAATAAAATATTTCAGCTGTACTAAAATAACACTGTCTTGATTTGTTTTTTCTTTAATGCACAATTCATATACAGTTCATATATACGAAAAACATATATTTGCCAAACATATTATTAAAGAGATTTTTACATTTTTAAACAATTTTTTGTTAGTTTGTTTGTTGGTTTTCTTTTTTTTACTTTTTTTATTTTTTGTGATTTCCAGAAATTATTCAGTTTTAGGCTTTATGACTGTCTGCAAAAATGTTGACATTAAGTAATTTTGAAGTCAAGTTTTTTTATTTGTTTGTTTAGCTTTTTCCCAAGAATATTTTGACATTTTTTGTTTGGTTGTTTTGGTTTGGTTTTGTTCCAGAAATTTTTAGGTTTTAGGCTCTATGAGTGTCTGCAAAAATGAGATATTTTGACGTTCAAATAATAAGTTTTCTTTTTTCTTTTTTCCCCAGAAATAATTAAATTTTAGGCTTTAAGACACAATATTTTGACATTTTGACATTTGTTTTTTGTTTGGTTGGTTTTGTTCCAGAAATAATTAGGTTTTAGTCTATATGACTGCAAATTCAGATATTTTGACATTTTTAAATAATTTTGATTCAGGTTTTTTGTTTGTTTGTTTGTTTTTCCTCTGTCTGAACAGCAAACATTTGGTTCAGATTTGGACAGTCTTAACTGTCTATCTTAGAAAATGACACTGACAGGCAGTCCATCCAAAAGTTCATATCTGGGGGGAAAAAAAAGACTTTATATGCACAAAAGAATGAACAAAGAATTTAAATTTGATCAGATTTGATTCTAAATTGTAACAGAAATTCCATTATTATTGCCTCAGGATTTTTGTCTATTTGAAGTGTGTATTTGTGTTGCAGGGTTTGATTTGATCACACAGTTTCAGTTGGATGTCATCCCCATGAGAGGCGTCAGAAAGGTAGAAGGGTCCACACCTCTCCAGGTGGCGTACAGACTCGACCGAGAGGCCAATTTCCAGATCCCAACCAGGTAACAATAAACCTGATCATACATGGTTTAATAAGTGCTTTACTTTAGTTATGTTTACACGATATAAACACATATACACTCTCAGAAAAAAAGGTACAGTTCTGTCGCTGGGGCGGTCCCCTAAGGTACGAAAGTGAAAAGGTACATTTTTGTACCTTACCTACCCCTAAATAGTACATATTAGTACCTTAAAAGTACATATTAGTACTTTAAAAGTACATATTTGTACCTCCAGCGACAGAACTGTACCTTTTTTTCTGACAGTGTACAACATCTTGTATGCATCAGTGCACTACATGAACTAAAGCTTGAAATGTCACATATGCACACACACATACGCATAACCTTGTTGACATACATGATCTTTGTTTCAGGTGTTACATTATTACAGGATAGAGACAGGTGTTATCAGGCTAGAAACAGCTTCTAATAATGCAAAAACGGACTTGTCTGAACCCATGCAGATCCGCTCAAGCAAACCACCGCATACCCAGACAACCCTGAGACACAAATAGTTACGTTTCAGCTTGGTTGTAAAGTTTTTCTGCTTTAAATTTCTCTGGCCTGGTAAAATCTTTGTCATTTGAGGAACAAAAAGACACTTTAACAGTCTCCAAAGCTAATTGAAAAGAGCTTTAACATGCACTCAGGGAAAAAAAAAAAAAATTTGTTTTTTGTGCTTTAAAGAGTGTACATTTTATAATAAACTTTAAAGGGGCAACTGGTAAATATCAGCTATACCCTTTTAAAAACAATAGTTATTATTGAAATAATACACTTTTAAAGAAGTAGTTCACCCAACAATGATAATTTGCTGAAAAATAAATAAATAAATGTTTCTTCATCAGAGCAGATTTGGAGAAATTTAGCACTACATCACTTGCTCGCCAGTGGATCCTCTGCATTAAATGGGCGCCGTCGGAATGAGAATCCAAACAGTTGATAAAAACATCACAATAGTTCACAAGTAATCCAGACAACTCCCATACTTGTGATCCAAAAAGCTGCATGTTTGCAGAGAAACAAATCCATCATTAATACATTTTTAACGTCAAACCATTGTTTCAGGTTAAAAGACTAGTCCTCTATCTGTAATATTGCTTTCTCCAGTGAAAAAGTTGTTTCATCTAAATCAGGTGATTAATAGGTGGTTAGGTTAAACATAAATAGGGGAGCGCAGGGCACAACCTAACACTTTTTGAATCTCTCAGTTTGTGCAAATCCACGTGGGGTTCAGAGTATTTTTTTTTTTTTTTATCCACGTTAATTTCACACTTGTCTAGTACAAATATGTAGCTTTGTTTCATAATTACAGTGTGTACATTTTTTGAAAAACACTCCCCTCCCTCCAAACACAGCTCTCATAGAACTCGAGACACATAAAAGGGCCAAAATGCTTTACATTTCTTGAAATAATAATTTCTCAACATTAAACATCGATTGTCAGTCTTTATTCACCTGTTTCTTGTGGTTTCTTTTTAAAATCCATCAAAGTAAATAGTGAAAATTACATGGCTAATGTCATAGAATAGCGTAGTTTAATAATAGCGGGGCAGATTGTAACGCAGTGTTACAGCGCTCCCCATCAGCGCGACTGGAATATAAAACTGGTTAGTGTCTTCTGCTGATTTGCCAAGCATTAATAAACTATCTGAACTGATAAACAACAGATTGGAGATTAAAAAAATAATAGCAGATTTGGCTCATTTTAAATGAATACTAAAAACTGAGATTAAAAATTTACTTCAGCCAGAAATGTAAAATTAAATATTCAGTGATATCTTCAAAAGGCTTTTGAATATTGGCGCACTTTTTTCTCTGTATAGTGTTGCTATGGCAACTAGTAAACACCGAAAAATTTGTTTATGCTAGCATGTGTGGAAATATTTAAACCATGCGTGTTACAACGACCCCGCGTTAGTTTGTGCCCCGCGCACCCCTAGGTGTTTTAATGTGACACTGGGGATGCAGCTTTGTAAAGCATTAATGTAAGACTCGTCCTGAGCGTTTCTATAATGCTAATCTCCATTAATACAGTCCAAAAACTGTGCTGTAACAAAAGGAAACTGTCACGTAACTGACACTACCCAGCAAATTATGAAATGGGTCTCTTAGTCTTTGAAGTGCTAATATTTATTTGGGAAAGCATGACTTAGAAATGGAAGGGAAGAAAGTGATTTCTTAATGCAGATTATTCCAATCTGCGGCCCTCATTTATTTTACTAGCCAACAGGAAACTCTGTATTTATGGCCTTGCCTTGATCCATTTACAAGCTGGTTAAAGGCCGCTGTAGCTTCATTTGTAGGAACATCTCCCGCAGAGCGCCTCTGCCCGTTAAAACGCCACACGGGTCAAGGCCGGAGAGGATGCGTGTAAAACCGGACAAGGTAATTGATTCTCAGATGCCGTGGCGTTCGGTCTCTGCCTGCGGCCCGGCCTCTGATTCTTTAACATAGTGCAATGAAAGCCAGCACCGTTCCTTTGAAATAACTCACGGACAACACACAGGCTTTGAAGATGAAAGTGCACTTGGCTCTGATCTGTTTGGCATTAATAATTTTATCTCAGATCAACTTGAAGCCGAGCTGCTGTGTGTGTATAATGCAGGCCTGTTCCCTTGATGATCAGACAATAATGGAGGGGAATTACTATTCTTAGCACTAACAGATACCTTTATAAATAGATATACGTGACAAGAATGCAACTTCATTACGAATTTGCAGAAGTACTTTCTGTTTAATAAGCTTTTACATTGCATTTGTGAGAAATGAAAACTCAAGAAAACTCTTGAGAAACGCTCCACAATTTTACCTGCTATTAGTTTTTGCTACTAGTTTTATCTCTTATTGCACTCCTTTTTTATTTTATTTTAGTTTAGTTTAGTTTCACTAAACCCACCTAGCCACAGTCCATAACTCAAAGTTTATTTAAATTAAAATATAATTTCAAAATATATTTAAATTTCAAAATATATTTAAAACTTTACAATCAACAGAATTTTCTCAACATTTTATTTTATTTTTAATTTTAGATTATTTTATTTTATTTTATTTTATTTTATTTTATTTATTTTTTATTTAGATTACTTTAGTTTAGGTTTGTTTTACTAAAACCACCCAGCCACAATCCATAACTCAATGTTTATTTAAATTAAAATATATATTTTATACATATTGAAAACAGATTTCAGAACCTTGTTTTTTCATCACTAGAAAGTTCTTAATAGAAATGTACTATTTCATTCTCTTTATTTGATCTTTTATTTATTCCACACCTTGTTCATTTTGCTATTTTCATTTTATTTAAATTTTATATTATTAAATTGTTACATTTTATATTATCTCTTTATTTTATCTTCTATTTCACACCTCGTTTATTTTCTTCACACCATGTTTTATTTTATTTTAACTGAAACCACTTGCTTTCACATCTTAACTCAATATATAAAAATAATATAAAATATATATTTTATTATAAAAATAAAACATATTCAAAACTTCTAAATATATTCATTATTCATATATATTAAAATATATATATGTTACTTTAAAATGGACTTTTTTTTAAATAACAGTAAATATTTAACATTCAGTTTAGTTCATATTATATTCATTTTAGCAGTACACATTATTTTTGTGTAACAGATAGATAACGAACAGTATCTAGCATAGATCTTGATTGCTGCTTTCAATTTGTGAAAAATAAGACATATATCCATATTTGTTGCCCACCAGGCTGAACTTTCCAAGAGGCTTCCCCGATGAGTACTCCTTCATGACCACCTTCCGCATGATCAAAAACACTGTCAACAAGGTGTGGAATATCTGGCAGGTGGTAGATGAGGATGGTTTGAAGCAGGCAGGTATGCGCCTGAATGGAGACCAGCAGGCCCTGGAGTTCTTCCTCACCACTATGGAAGGAGACGAGCAGACCGTGACCTTCCCAGGCCTTTCCATCCTCTTCAACACTAAATGGCACAAAGTGATGGTTGGTGTGGAGAAGGAGCTGGTGACACTGTATGTGGACTGTCACCCGGTGGACCAGAAACCCATCAAGAGGAAAGGCTACGTCAACACGGAGGGTGACACTCTGATCGGAAGACTGGATTCAGATCCCAACACCTCTGTAGTGGTGAGAGTCACCAGTTCAACCTTGAATATTTACTCTTAAAGGTGCACTAAAAAAATGTATATTTCAATGTAATGAATATGAATAAAATATGTTACGCTTTGAGCACAGTATATAATAGTTGGCAGGACAGGTAAATTCATTTTTACTGACATATGATCATATGGACATCTCACCACAGTTCCTTGTTTTTCCTACTGTTAATGCACTAATTTGGACAGTACTGAGAAAAAAATAATTGCATTGGGTATTTATTTATTTATTTATTTATTTATTTATTTGCCCACAAAACATTGTTCAGACATAAAATATGCCTTTCAAGTTTAGGATATTACTTTAAAGGAACACTCCACTTTTTTTTAACTTCCCTAGAGTTAAACAGTTGAGTTTTACCTTTTTCGAATCCATTCAGCTGATCTCTGGGTCTGGCGGTAGCACTTTTAGCATAGCTTATTATAGATCATTGAATCTCAAAAATGACCATATATAATGACGATATTTTTCCTATTTACTCTTCTGTAGTTACATTGTGTACTAAGGAACTGACGGAAAATTAAAAGTTGCGATTTTCTAGGCTGATATGGCTAGGAACTATACTCTCATTCAGACATAATAAAAAAACCGAACTTTGCTGCCGTACCATGGGTGCAGCAGGCGCAATGATATTACACAGTGCCTGAAAGTGACCGGCACTAAGTTTGTGTAGATGCAGAGTTGTAATATCATTGCGCCTCCTGCACCCATGGTACGGCAGCAAAGTTCCTTGATTATTGCGCCGAAATGAGAGTATAGTTCATAGCCACATCCACCTAGAAAATCGCAACTTTTCATTTTTCGTCCATCTTTGTACTCGATGTAACTACAGAAGAGTCAAGTTTTAAATAGGAAAAATATCGAAACGCTTTGGTCATTTTTTAGCGAGATGCTAACGGTCTAATTGGATTCAATGATCTATGCTAAGCTATGCTAAAAGTGCCTCCACCAGACCCGGAGATCGGCTGAATGGATTCGAAAACAGTAAATCTCAACTGCTTTACTCTAGGGGAGTTAGACAATGAGCCTATTTTCAACAGAAGTGGAGTGTTCCTTTAACTAAGATTAAAGTTTTGGAAGGGTTAATTCTTTCTTTGGAAGGGTTCATTCTTTCTTTGAAAGTTTTTTTCTAAGATTGAAGTTTTGGAAAGATTAATTATAATTAATACTTTGTTTACTTAATACTTTGGAAGGGTTCATTTTTTCTAAGATTGAAATGTTGGAAGGGTTAATTCTTTCTTTGAAAGTGTTAGTTTTTTTTCTAAGATATAAGTTTTGGAATGGTCAATTCTAAGATCACAATTTTGGAAGGGTTCTGAGACTGAAATTTTGGAAGGGTTAATTCTTTCTTTGAAGGAGTTATTTTTTTACAATTGAAGTTTTGGGAAGGTTTATTCCACAAAATGTAAATTTTGGAAGGGCTCATACTTTCTAAGAATAAAGTTTTGGAAGGGTTAATTTGGAAGGGTCATGCTTTCTAAGTCTGATGGTTTGGAAAGGTTATTTCTTTCTAAGATCGAAATTTTGGAAGGGTTAATTGTTTTTTTGAAAGTGTTATTTTTTAGGATTGAAGTTTTGGGAGGGTTAATTCTAAAATGGACATTTTGGAAGGGCTAATTCTTTCTTTAGGGGTTAGGGTTCATACTTTCTAAGACTGAAGTTTTGGAAAGGTTAGTTCTTTCTAAGATTGAAGTTTTGGAAGGGCAAATTCTTTTGTGTTTTGACTAGGTTTTATTTTTTGCTTAGGTTTGCAGTGGACCTCTACTGTATTTGATGAATGTTACTGTCACCTGCACCTATCAAATCCATCACATCCGGTTACAGTGGCTACCTGTGATAAATGTGACTGTCAGTTTGTGTAACTGTCACACTGTCTGATATGTGTTACCATCAGTCAGTGTAACTGCCAGATTGCTGGACCTCAGCACCTTGTCACTGCCTGTCCAAAGGACAGATAAAAATAAGTCTGATAGTGCTGCCAATCAAAGTTACAGTGAGCTAAAACTGAAAACTTAAATCTGATAGATGTAAACCATAAAAGGCTTGTAGTGTGGGATACATTTAAATAGACAAATAAAGAAATAACTTGATTGTTTTGTGCTTTTCCAGTTTGAGTTGCAGTGGATGCTGATTCACTGTGACCCAAAGAGAGCTCAGAGAGAGAGCTGTACTGAACTTCCTCTGTCTGAGGTAACTACACTTTATCACTTCCTGTTTTGCCTTAAATGAGAAACTGACCAATCATAGTCTCTTTTTGTTATGTTACACCACTTAAATATGGAAAAATATACTGAAAGAATGAAAAGTGGTTTGTTGGTCGTGTAGCCCATCAGCAAGCACTCAAAACGCCTCTAAACTATTAAACCTTCCCAGCTAAGATCATCAAACAACCTTAGGCTGGTTTAAAGGGATAGTTCACCCAAAAATGAAAACTGATATTGCTACTCATCCTCAAATTGTTCCAAACCTGTATGACTTTCTTTCTTCTGTTAAACACAAAAGAATATATTCTGAAGAATGTCAGCAACTATACAGTTGATCCTAGCCATTGACTTCCATTGTATTATTTTCATACTGTGGAAGTTGATGGCTACCAAAAGCTGTTTGTTTGTTCAACAAAAGAAAGAAACTCACCCAGAAAACTCTTCTTTGGTTTTTAGCTGTAAACATAAATACAAATGTACAATTTAAGACTTTAGTCACAATTCTGAATAAATAATCAACAGTATTACACTCTTAAAAATAAATGTGCTTTAAAAGGTTCTTCACAGCGATGCCATTGAAGAACCATTTTTGGTTCCACAAAGAAGCATCTCTTTCTTTCCTTTTTATAATCTGAAGAATTTTCTTTCCCCACAAAGAACCTTTTGTGAAACCGAAAGGTTCTTCAGATGTTAAAGATTCTCTATGGAACAATTTAAACAAAAAAGGTTCTTCTATGGCATCGTGAAGCACCTTTATTTTTAAGAGTGTACTCTCATTCTAATACATGTGCTGCATAACCGAGGTTGATAGATTATTGCTATGGCAGTCTGGAAAAGCTAGTTGCCTCAAAAGACCTCGTAACATCTCACTTTGCCATTGAACGGTTGGCGTTAATGTCAACATTCATGCCTTTGCTTTGTTTTTTGATGAGTTGGCCAGTGGGGCGCTATCGTAGGCCGCATGTTATGGCGCCATCTACAGGTGTGCTTTCTCTTTTTGGTGAAGGGATTTCATTTTCACTAACTGCAATAATCTTAATTCTCTCTCTCTCTCTTGCTTCTTCAGATGTATGCCAATGCTGAGGTATTTGATTTTTTTTTACTTAGTTTTTCTTTTTTTAATCAATTAATTAATTATTATTTTTTAGCAAATAATCTACTTCAATGCTTTGTTGCTGAATTGACACATTGCTACCTGCTATACTTACTGCAATCAACAAAACGTGACCTGGAACAGCTTTTATGCATTTGTATGCTAGAGGTTATTAACGCCACAAAGTAAATAATGTGTTATTTTATTAAGAAATTTCCTTTTTAAGAATTTTACTTAACCGTCTGAGTTACTTTCTGAAGGTTTTGTTCTTTGGCTCGCTTGAAGATTAAGCTCATAAAGAGAAGCTGGCAGCGGAGAACTAATGATTTATATTTTATTCTTTATTGTGTTAAAGTAATTTGTTAAGGTCCTTGGGAGGGAGAGATTATTTGCAGCCCTTCCAGTTACTGATTTTGGCATTCAGTGAAAAACATTGATTATATTTAGCTAAAGCCAAAAATTCTAAAAGATTCATGTTTACTTTTACTCATTGTTTTTCTTCTTTTACTCCTTCAATCCATTATAGCCGGATCCCAAGCCAATCCCTGGTCCCCCCGGTCCTGAGGGTCCCGAGGGGCCTCGTGGACCCCAAGGAGAACCTGGCAGAGACGGAAGAGATGCAAGTCTTTCTGCTCATTCAAAAATTTGATTAATATACTGTCATAACAATTGGATTTTCATATTGATCTTCAAATCAAAATGATTCTCAGTTGGTACAATACTTTTTAACATGCTCTTTTGAATTGTCATATTTTATGGTCCCGAGTTTTTCCTGTACTAAAAGTCACATGTGAACCTCCATCAGAGCTGTTCCTTAGACTTCAGCAGCTCAGTCTTCAACACAAGCTAATGAAACGCTTCTGCTTTGGTCTTCTTTCGTCTCGGGCAGCTCATTAGGGATTTATTCTCTTGTTCAGGGAGGCAGGAGCTGCTCATTAGAGATTTTCTTGTGTCAACACCTCTGTTCTGTCTCACTGACTTACTCATTGTTTTTAATTTAATTAAAAGTTTCCTTTTCTGTTTTTCAGGGTATTCCTGGCACCCCAGGCACCCCTGGAGCTACGGTAAGTGTGAAAAATTGGAAGAACATCTTGTCAACAATGTCTTCAAGAAGATATTGTTCTAAAACTTAGCAGGAGGTCATGTTCAACAGGATTCACACTAGTTTGGCTATATAAGATATCGGATATATAAAATTACACTTAAAAAAATGGAAACATCATAAAATTTATAATTTGTAAGATACAAAGATTATAAAAGTGAGATGATAATCTATACTATTAAAAACAAACCACTAGAAATAAATAGTTTGTAAGACACAAAGCTAATATAATAACTTTATACTGTTAAAAATGCTTATGAAAGGTTATGAAGCTTATATATAATTCTATACTTTTTAATGTTTTTAAATATGTTGCAAGCTACAAAGATTGTTAATATATATATATGTATATATATATATGTATGTATATATATATATATATGTATATATGTATATATGTGTATATATATATATATATATATGTGTATATATATATATATATGTATATATGTATATATGTGTATATATATATATGTGTGTATATATATATATGTGTGTATATATATGTATATGTGCATATATATATATATATATATATATATATATATATATACTATTTAAAAACAATAAAACACAAAATTTTAATTCACGCTAAAATTTATATATAAAAATATATAATACAAAATAAGTAGGCAACACTATAAATACGTGCACTATAAAAAAAAAAGATGGTAACACTTTAAAATAGGGAACATTTATTCACTATTAACTATGACTTATCCCTCAAAATATTCCTAATATTTTATCTTTTTTTTATTATAAATAATCCTTATATATATATATAATATAATATAATATAATATAATATATATATTTAAAAAAAGAATAGGGTACAGTGGGGCTAAAGGCACACCTTAAGAAAAAAAAATGTTGTTCACTGCGCCTAAAATGTATAATTTGCAAAGTAATATTTTTTTTTAAAAAAAGGCTAAGTTACTATGTATTCAGAATAACCAATTTAGCAAAGTTTGTACTGCTTATTTTAGAAATAAAAGAATTGATTTTTGTCCCATAAAAATATTGTCATTAAAATGTTTATATAAAAAAAATATTTTAAAGTACAGAAACAAAATCATTTTAAAAAGTAAAGATTCTGAAAGCATTGAAGGAGATCCCATAATAATTTAATATAGATTTACAGTAGTAACAACAAATAATATTTGATTATATGATATGATTAATATATTTTTAAATATGATGGTTTCATTCTAAACATGGTGATTATCTTTAAGATGAACACCCAACATAATACATGATATTTACCATCTGAGTCTAACCATGTCATGTTAACACATGGAAAAGTCAGCCATCTGTTAATTATCATGTTAATTATTGTGCCTTTTAGTCCCAACAGCAGGGGCGCTTTTTTATCTCAAATACCGTACTTTTACATATTCTTTTATTTTTTAAAAATTGTTGCTTTAATTATCTTAAATCAAAAGTATTAAAATAAAATTGAAAATCATTAAGAAGACATTTGTCTCAAAATATATGCATTCATTTTAGTGATTCTTATTTGCTTCCTAAATCTACAAAATTTTAAAAAACATCACAAATTAGATCAAGTAAGCACAGAATCAACTTTGTGCTGCTGCTTCGATCGCGTCAAGGATCAGACAAATTTTCACGTGCATCTTGAAAAGCGAATGTTTTGGACAATGCTATGCCATGTTTTTGTGCCATCTAATGGTTTAGAGGGAAATAATTTCAAAAGCACCTAAAGTGCCTTTAGCCCCATTGTACCCTTTGTTTGAGTTAAAAAAAAAATGCTCATAATAATAATGGAGAGATGCTGGATTTTCCTCTCAAATTAAGAACAGACTTCTGAGAACTAGATTTGAACAACATCCCAGGGCAGTGTATTGTAGTATATTAATTTCATTAGACTAAAATGAAAACTTAAAGTTTATTGAGTAAGATTGAATATTCCATTATTTAACTTGAACGTTATATATACATAAAAAGTTTTGTACTCTAACTTCTAATCAGAAAATGCATTTACAGGTTGCCAGATCTGAAACACGCCTAATCAATCCAGCTTCCTGTCAATATCTATTAAGGAAAAGTGTAGTTAAATTGCACCATCATCTGGTGTGTCATAAATAGGTCAAATGCTGCTCAGATCTGACTCTGGTCCTATCAGATGAGGACAGATGCACAGAGGAGTCCAGCATGGCTAATTACATTAGCTTAGACTCGCCGTATCTTAGCAACGGCTGCAGTCGATGCTGAATGATGATAAAGCTGTTTTTGTCTTTCTGTGTGTGTTGTAGGGCAGTAAAGGAGAGCGAGGAGAGGTTGGACTGCCAGGACAGAGGGGACTGCAGGGGTCCCCGGGACCAATGGTTAGTACTGAGATAGATTGCCTTTACATCTTAATAACACAACCTAAACCAACGATACAATCAATATTTTACAGATTTGCACTTCAGTTTCGCACAAACGGTTGTATTTCATTGCGCTAAATGAGTCACTATGGTAGTAATTGATTCTTTTTGTATGTGTGTAGGGACCGATGGGCCCCATGGGACCACGAGGACCAGTTGGAGAAAGAGTAAGAGATCTTATTAGACCCCTTTCCTTAATTTTCAGCTTGAATTTATGTTTTGAAGAAGTTAAACCTAGTAATTGAATACTGAGCTCGGTTCCTCCAGGTTTCGTGATTCTGCAATTGCAGAACACAGTGCTAAGTTTTAAAAAAAAGCAGCTTTTTTGTGATTCTGCATAATTTGTCGCTAAATAATAATAAAAAAAAAATACACTACTACTTCAAGTTATTGACACATCAGGGTACATTTAGCGATGTACTAAAAATGGCAAAGTCATTCTGTATAGACAACAATGTTGTCAAAGCAATCCCTCTTCACACAGATCTATGAAAATGATGGAAATGCTGTATTATTCATGCCAGGCCAGTAGTTGGCGATGTCACTTTATAAAGAAACACTACCTGTCTGAGTACATTCTTACAGACTGAACACATGCACATGGCTTCACCTTTTTGTTCACCGAGATGATAACAGTATCGTTTTCAAAAAATTTGAAACCTGTTTTCAAAAGTTTGCATTTTCAGGACCCCAAAACGCAGTTGTGTAAATATATGGCTGAAATGCATAAAATAAAAATAACTCATTGTGGTACACCATACAAGTTATGTCAAAATGCCAGTCTTGGCGAGTATTTGCTGAAACATATTTGTTTATGTCCTAAGTGAACATAAAGAGTTGGGAGAAAATGAAGAAGAAAAAAATTTGTTTGAAAGTTGTATGCTAAAATTTGTTTAGAGTCAACAAGCTTTCTGATTGTATGACTATTATACATCTCTCTTGTGTTATACTTAAGGCCCCTATGAAATCAGTTTTATTTTTTCCAAACTGTTTTCGGTCTTATTTTTTTTTTTTTCGTTTGAATTTTTCTTGGCTGTGTTTTAATGGTTAAATTAAAAAATATGAATCAAAAAGCATGTCTAATTAATTGAAATCATGAAATGATCACAATTTAACAGCAATTTCTTAAAACATTATTAAGGCCCAATGGAATTTCTTTCTTAAATTCAGTTTTATTTGTATCCAACTCTGTGTTTTAAATTTTAATAACTGATTAAAAAATTAAAAACATTAAAACATTAAAAATGTATTATTTATTATTATTATTATTATTATTATTTTAATACTTGTGTTTTTACTTTTTTTTGGTAAATACATTATGGTAAATAATTTCCCTGGTAATTATTTGTTTAATAATCACTTTATTAGTAGTAGTAGTGGTATTATCATTACATTAAGTAATGTATTTCTGTCACAGTTTCTTCAAGTTAAACCGAACTTTTATTTTGACAGGTTTCTGAGAAGACATTTATGATGATAGTTTTCTCAAAAGAAACAAAAATGTTTAGGAATTGACTCTCAGAGCAGTTCTAGAGATTGTTTATGTGTTCAGATACTCATATATTGAGCCGGCAGAGGCTGAAATCACAGCAAAAATCATGCACACTTCAATATTTGTGTAGTAAACAAAACATCTACTTTTGATTTATTCATCCCAAATTTGTCAAATTCTGAGACATTTCACGCTATACAGTAGATTACATTTTTATGACTGGATTCCATGATTTTGTCTGTGTTTTTCGTGTTGGACCCTATATACGTAATTATACGTAATTACATGATAAATAAATTAATTTAAAAAAAAACACACATTCAAATTGTCCATACAATTCTGGAAATTGACCATTAAAAAAAAAATTGTGAAATACAGGTGGGACTGTGGGTTAATGTCATTATGCTAAAATCTGGTTTTGTTGGGTTTGTAGGGTCTCCCTGGTTTCCCTGGACCTGCTGGACCCGCTGTGAGTCTTTTCTTCCTTTAGAAAACAATCAAATCCTTCAACACTAGATGTGTTTGTGTTCTGTTGACATTGAGTTGTTTTATCATTGTTTTCTTGTCTTTTTGCATTTAATTGCAAAAGATGACCTTATAATGCGTTCTAAAACAAATTATTCATTTTGAAGATTTGACTTTGGTATTTTCTTTTTTTAGGGACCAGAGACTGTTGGACCTCCAGTATGTGAAAAAAAACTGGTCTTCTTGTGATTTGTCTCACTCTCAGCTTTTAATTTTACCTTTATACTTTTTACACTGTTTAACATTATTTTATACTAATGCAGGGACCCCCAGGGAAGCCTGGTACTCCAGGAGATGAGGGAAACATCGGACCAGAGGTCAGAATTCATTTCTAAGTGCCACAATGCAATAATACAAATTCTGTATGAAAGCAGATAAGCACAGTTATAAGAGTGTTATAAGGCTGCACTGTGCCTGCTCAGAAAATGTAATGCTCCATAAAAGTCAGACTAAATCATGCCTGCTCTGAACCACCTCAGAAGTATCAAAGTATATATTTATCATTGCTTTGTAAATGTATTTATGATCAGCCCTCAACAGTCACCTAAATGCCACTTCAGAAGAGTTTCAGTGCAACTTCTGCAGTGTAAACTTGGCATTATATAGAGTTTTTCATACTTAATGTAACTCTTGTTGTCATAGATATGTTGATTGCTTCTGTTGCCTAAATTTAAGTGTTCTTTATGGTATTAAATTTTCCAGGGTCCTCCTGGACCAAGAGGGGGAATTGGGCTCCCTGGACCTCCAGGCCCACCTGGACCTCCAGGAGTACCTGTAAGACTTCTGCCATTGACATTTCAAATGCTTTCTTACTAACTTACAAGACACGACAACTATAATAGGCTTAATTCAGTTTAGCCCACATATTTAGCTTTTATTTACAACAAAATGTGTACCTGAATATGTATAGGATATGTATGCATGCATAAATGGGGTGTGATTTGTTAAAAAAAAGGGGTGTCTGATGGAGAATGTCTAATTTTAATGTAGAAATTTAGACAATGTGGAAACACAATGTAATTTAATATAAATGAACAGTAAAATACAGAAATGGTTGCTTAAACTGAACTAAATTACATTTTTAACAATTAACTTACTGACTGTTCTTTTTTTTTTGCCCCATGAGATATTAAGATAAGTTGTTAATAAGTTGTGACATTTTGAACACATTTCAGCATGCTTCCTGACAAATACCAGTTTTAAGTAGTAATCTCTTACTAATTTTAGTAGGCTGCTTCCAACACTAAAAATAAAATCTGTAATGTAAGGTAAAATGAAAATCTTGTACAAATTTGTATTAGATAGACTAAATTTTATTGTCAGCCTTTAGTTAGTACATCAGCATACAAGTTAGCACATGCTAAAAACACAGACAAAAAGAAAGCCTTGAAGGAAATTTTGCTATAGACTTTCTCTTACACATTCAAGTTCACCTTTTGTATACTTTTTATTTTTACTTTTTTGTCTCTTCTGTTAACTCTTACTTCAACCAGGTCAGGTGATTTCTTTTGGCTTTCAGAGGGTTTACAACTAATGTAGAGCTTTTATACAGATCTGTTCTGAACGCTGTAACGTTTGAGGCTTTTAAAAGGGGCTTTGCTTGAGTGTGTGTCTGAATCTAAACTATGCTGCTGTCATTCTGCTGTCTGTAGGGACCACAAGGTGCTGGGAACCCTGAGGGAAGTGGGGAGACTGTGAGTGCTTGTTAGATTTTAATAATATGCATGATTCACAAGGACACACAGAACCTGCACATCTGCATTCAAGACATTTTCAGTACTAAAATATATATATATATATATTTATATATCATTAATAGTGTGTTACCATGATCTTTACTTTAGAATTAATTATACATTTTGCATCATTCACATTAATTATGAACATGTATATAGTAGTTCTTAGTAGTTCTTTGGGAGATATGAAAAAAACAGTAACAGTAGTTACTGATTAGCTAATAGAGCACTATTACTTATTATTATTATTATTATTATTACTGATTCATTAATCAGAATTTCTTGTTAGTCAATAGTAGTTACTAGAATGTTAATAGTGCATTAGTCATTCGTTGCTGTGTAGTTATTCACTAATGACGTAACTATTCTAAAGTGTTACCCAAAATTCAAACAATAAATATCGTTTTGCCGCTCTTCAATGTGGTGTAACAGATCGCTGTAGCGCTTCACTTCAAGTGGCACGAAAACCAGTCGGCTCTTCCTCTTTACTGCAACTTAAAGCACCAAATGAACATAAATAAGCATCAGAAGAGACAGGAAGAAACAGTGAAGAAACCGTATAACTTACTGAACTGTATTTGGTATTTCCTTAATCGCTCAGTCAGCATTTCAACTGCAGAAAGACGTCAGTGAAACCGCTTGTAAACAATGTAACGTTACATCAGAAAAATAGTAACCATAAACTCGATAATTAGTTAGAAAAATGAAACAAGTTTTGCCATCCACTGTTTAAAAGTTTATATTTCAACAACAATTTGGTGTAGAAACATAATAATCTTTAAAAAGTTAATATGATAAATATATATTAGATATTTTTTTATTATAAAAACTGACTTGTGCAATTTAAATGTTTGTTTACAAATCACTTTAAAATAAGTAATGTAGTAATATAATTGTGTAGTTTATAGCATTAGTTGATAGATTTTTAGAAAATGTATTGTACCTGATTTTCTAATATGCCTAATATGCTAATACATAAATCAAACTGATCTGAGGTCAGAACTGAATTGAATCGCAAGCTTGTGCATAGAAATTTCTTTGAATCATGAAATTTGCCTGAACACCCAGCCCTAATAATTTGTCATTAGCTCATGAATAGAGTTGACAGTTTGGTTGCAGTGTCTGTTGTGCTCCCTCATCTTAAATCTTCAGTGCTCGGTTTGCATGTCTCTGGGGAGCTACAGGCTGGTTGTGTGTTATTCTTCACTTCCTGTCTGATCCTACAGTTGCTGATGAATAGACCTGATGCGTTTGTGTGTCTCATTTGGTTAACAGTGCCAGACAACATGCCCAGCTGGACCGCAGGGACTGCCTGGTCTGCCAGGAATAAAGGTGAGTCCTCAACACTAAGGATTTATCTTTGGTCCAAAAAAAAAAAAACCCTAAAAAAAAAAAATCCAGAAATTTAAAGATATAATTACAAAAATGAAAATGTAAGAAATTGAAGTATTGCATTAAATTAAAAATAAATGATTGAAAACAAACTGTAATGTTTCTTAATAGGTTCCATTTACTGTTTGTTACAGAAAGACTGAATGTTCTTTCTGGAGCAGCTGTACATCATTTTGCTCACTGAAGAACATTTCTTTGGCCAAACACCAACGACTTTTCTAATGAATGAATGTATTATTAAATTGAATCTCTCTGCCAGGGACATCGTGGTCTTCCTGGTGTGGACGGTGTGCCAGGTGCCCAAGGTGAAAAGGTAAGACTGCTTTAAAATCTTCTTAAGAACGATAAAACCAAGAAATGCAATGCACATTCTCTCCTGAGCTTTAAATGAACAAACACCGTAGTCATTTACTTCTTTATTGACAGGGAGAGCGAGGGGCCGTTGGAGAGCCAGGTCCTGCTGGACGTCCAGGAGATGATGTATGAAAACTTGCTTATTTGTTTATGCATTATGGAGTTTGATGTGTTTTCAACATTTTAATTGGAGTGATTGTGTTTACATACAATATTGGCAAAGCATTATGCACAAAGCAAGAAATGACAAGGAAAAGAAATATACAATAACAAATGATATGAGTGTATTAGACATTTATTTATTAAAAATACTGTTATATGTACTATGATGGTATTTCATAAGCAGTAGTTGGTTTCTGAGGGTGTGCAGCTAAAATCTTTTTCACATATTATCATTTTTGCTCATATTCCCTGCAGGGTCAGCGAGGGCCAATCGGATTCACTGGACCTCATGGTGATAAAGGAGATCGGGTAAGACTTACAGCATCTTCATCAGCAGACAAGGAAAAAGCGAGAAACCAGCTTACAAAGCAATATCCTCCAGCCTGATCAATGCATTAAATAAAAATTGCATTTGTTTAAAACTCAATAGAGCAAATCGAATAACGTCTGCAGTGATTATAAAAGTGCTCTGTGAGCAGATATGCAGATATCTCTGATATGCAGAACAAAAAGCAAGTGTGGGTGAGCTTGCATGTGTTTTATGTCTGCAGGGACCTGCTGGATTCAATGGGATCCCAGGACCCACTGGACCACCCGGATCCCCAGTATGTGAGCTGTATTTCATTGATTTTTTAAATCAAAATATTTGGTCAAAATGTTCTGAACTAAAGTCTGGTATCAAAGTAAGTCTAAATTTTAAGTCTTACTTTATGAGATGTTTATGAGAAGAGAATGCACAGCAAACCAGCCTAGTGGAAATGTACTTTAACAGAGCTTATAGATTAGAAAAATTTAAAAATACTATACAAACTAATATAAAAAAATATTTGTATATATTATTATATAGATTATTATATTATAATATATTATAATACTAAAATAATATAAAGGCTTTTTATATTTTTTCTCATTATTCGAGTGCCTTGGATTTATGAGTATTTTTAAATTGAAATCATCTTAAGATTTTGTTTTCTAATCTATCTATAGGTACTCGAATAATGTGGAAAAAAAAGGCTTTTTATATTTTTGCCTTGGATTTATGAGTGTTTTGATGTTAAAAAGGAATTCTGCATCTTAACAGCATCAGTTTTTTGCATTTTTGAATGTATGATTTCAATTTATTTTAGGCAGGTAGTCCAGTATAAAATAAATGTTGCTACTTTTTTACTAATTATTATTTTTTTATTTTTTTTTTATTGCATTCATAAGCATAAAATCTAAATTAATTGGCTAAATCACTACTGGCAAAATGGGGTTTTAATACAAATTGGTCAGTTTTTTTTTTTTTTAAATTGTTGCTAAAGAAAAAGGGCTGTGTTGAAAAAAGGTTGGGAAACCTGAGCACCCATAATGCACCCATAAAGTCTGCCAGGTAACTCGATTTACTTCATTAATAAATAAATGGGGATATCATGGTGCAGGTAATGGAAAAATAAAATGCATTGTTCATTTGATTATATTACAAACATTAACAATTCAAAGCTGATTCAAAATCAGCAAACTTACCCTTTAAAGCCTTGTGCAAATGCAGCAAATGGGAGTCAAACTGGTCAACTAACATTTGTACAGATAATAAATTTATATATTTAGTTTTGTGATTTATATAGTTTAACATAATATGTAATAATATTAATATTTGTGTGTCCTAACAGGGTGTTGAAGGCATCAGAGGGCGACAGGGACATCCTGGGCCTAAAGGAGACGATGTGAGTTGCTGTCCAAACAATAATAAAATCATTTAAAGTGTTTTGTTTCTCTCTGAAGAATTCTAATGTGTTGTTTTAGGGTGCCATTGGAGCTCCGGGAGAGAAAGGAGCTGCTGGAGCCAAGGGAGACACTGTGAGTGACTGATTGATCAGCTCTCAGTAGATTTATGCTCAAAGTGACCTTCATAATTTGGCAGAGCTGTAATGAGTATGAAACGGTACTGGAAGAGTTATCTGAAATGTCAGCTTTAATGATGATGAAGATTGTTTATTTATAGGGTGAACCAGGAAAGCATGGATCTGATGGAGAACCAGGAACTCCAGGAGAGAAGGTGAGTTATGATGATGATTTTCATGGTGATGCATGAAAATCAGAAATTATATTTGTACCTTGTACCACAAATTCAGTTTTTATGATGCTGAATTTTTATTTAAATATATTAAAAATATTTTTTTTATTATAAAAATGCATATTGCTTTGTGACAAAATGATAATTCTTAAATCTGCCTTGTTAAAAAATGATTTAAAAAAAATAAAGAATTTGAGATTTAGCTGTTTTCTTGACAGGGAGAGCCTGGTCTGCCCGGAGCCATTGGTGTCAGAGGAATTGTGGGAATTCCAGTGAGTTAATCAGCATGTGCATGTGTGCTTTTACTGAAATGACTCTCAAAGCTGCTGCTGTTACTCTGAATGCTATTACAGCAAATGAGGGTTTTTCCTACTATACAGTAAATACTGAATTTACATGAGGGTGCGTGGTACTGACACCAACAAACTTTAAATGAGGAGATTTTCACTTGTTTGTAATCTGCAACTCACCTTGGCTGAACAATGCTGCATCTCAAATTTAGGGTTTGCCAGGAAAACAGGGACTCGTGGGGCCTGCAGGCCAAAAGGTAAAACTTCATTTGCATGAATAATAATATATGCTAAATCTTATTTAATTTGTAAAACAGTGATGCACTACAAGCAATCGCTTTTTTACAGGGTGAAATTGGTGCTGTAGGACCGACTGGTCCAGTTGGGCTTCCTGGTAAAGATGTGAGTATATTAGCTTTTTGTGTGTCTCTTTGTGTATACATGTATGTAACCCTTATGCGACCTTTTGGACATTTTTGTCCTTTTCAGTTTTGTTTTTATTTTTGATCATTTTGCCTGTGTTATTGCCAGTTGCATACATTTTGGTACAGGTGTGGTTTTTTTTTATTGGAACTTTACTATTTTACCCTCATTTCCTTTAATAAATTATTAAACAAAAATGTCCCAGCTGTTATTTTTAATCATGGTGCCATTTAACTATAAAAAGATGCAATAGACTATCATTGAGTTGGCAAGGCTTCAAAATTTTACTATTTTTTTACCGGATGGTGCCTTTTTTTCAGGTTTGGCCTATAAAGGAAATACTCACTTTATTCCTGTTTTTTGCTTCTGCATATTATAGAGCCAATTGGATAAATAATGCAGCTATAATTGTGTGGGTGTGTTGGTATGGATGTCAAAGTATGGTTTGTATGCGTGTCATAAAAAAATTGTGTGTGTGCGGGCTTGTAATATTTGAGAGAGTAAAACTCTCATCTAATGGGGAAAATTTGGTACTGCGCCCAAACAAAATCTTACTGTAAGCTTATTTTCTGAGATATCAACCTCAACTTTAGAACACAACTTGTTTAGATTTGTGGCTTTGAGATATATATATATATATATATATATATATATATATTTTTTTTAATAAATGAGACCAAACTTAAGTCTGTGATCCCAAGCTTAATTTTTATGACATTTGAATTCATGACTTTTTTATTGATCCACAAGGGTTAAGATATTGTTATATTTTGTTATATGTTCATTTTATATTTAGGGACCCCCTGGACCCTCAGGAGAAGATGGAACTCCAGGAGCCAAAGGAGCCACTGTAATAAAAGCATAATTCAAACATACAATTTATTTATTTATTTTTAATGTAATACAGTTAACAGAAATTTCTTAAAAATGGGTTTAATTAATTAACAAACTTCTTTCCTTAGGGTGAAACAGGAAAACAGGGTCCAGTGGGCCCAATGGGCCCTCAAGGAATCCAGGTGGGTTGGACAAATGGATAAACCTGTTGGTCTTATTATGGGTCTTAATGGTTGCGTCCCAATTTGCATACTTATACTATGCACCAAACATATGTACTTTGCTGGCTATAGAAAATACGGTGCATGTGAGCAAGTAGCAAGTTAGTGTACAAGTAAACAAAAGCAAAAAAAAAAAAAACTTAATGTGTATTGATACCACCTTTGGTTGCATACGTTTGCATTTAAGTTCTAGCATTTAGCAAAATAGTGAATTTAGTACACAATGTAGTTTTTCTTTATCAACCAAATATATGATGAAAATATTCTGAACTGAAGTCTGGTATCAAAATACAGTTTTTATTTTATCAGATGTTTGTGAGAAGAGAATGTACAGCAAACCAGCCTAGTGGAAATGTGTTTTATAATTCAATATTGAATATTAAATTTAATTCAAACTTTAAATTCAATATTGCTGTTTTTAGGCTGAAAACATATACTAAAAACATAAGATACTATCATAAGATACTTTTACTTCAGATGCAAACTAAGCATGTAAAGTCTTATTTTCTGAGCAACTGAACACAATTAAATTAGTTCATGCTTAAAAAAGATGGGGATGGAGGAATGAAAACGTGTTTTCCCTTTTAATTAAGTTTATTTATTTATTTATATTTCTGAGCCATTGGCAGATCTTTGTTCTTGTTTTAATAGTAAACTCATTTAATTTAGATCAATTTGCTTCTCAAGTAAATGTATCTTTAGAAATACTGAGAAAAAACATGACTTTAGTGCAGTGTGATCAGATTTTTTCGTAAAATAAATTAAAAAGTAATGGAGATCAACTGGAAATTGATTGAAAAAAAAAAAAAAAAAGTGAAGCATTGCTATACCATACAGTTATGACTTTTATCTTTCCTTGGTTTTAAAAAAATCTGTATTTTCTCTGAAAAAACCTGCAGTCTCTGGTAGACGGTATGGATAAATATTAGCTAAAATGCATGCAGTCACGCACCCTTTGTATTCTATTTTCACAATTTTACGTGATTTAGTAATACTAATTGCGCATGCTATTTACAACAGATATAGCGTGCACTTTCGGACACGACACGTTTATATAATAACAAACAAATCCGATGGCTATTCACACCATTTCCCCTTTTTTTTCGCATAATTACAGTACATGCGTGACTAATAAAAGGCAATTATTTAGTGAAGTGCTGTCAATTATACATTGTTATTGTAATTCATTATCTGCACTACTTCCGCAGGGAGATAAAGGTGACCAAGGACATATGGGCCCTCGTGGAATCAAGGGTCACACGGGTCATAAAGGAGACCAGGTGTGTTCATTGTAATAATCATAACATGGGAATGTATTATTGCTTGCTGTGTGTGTATGATCATGTCTTTTCTCTTTTTTTTTTTTTAGGGCCCGATGGGTCCCGTCGGTCCCAAAGGAAGTGAGGTAAATTAGAAAGTACTCAGTGACCATTTAGATTCCTGCTGCTTCCTGCACTTGTATGAGCACCTCATAATTTTATTTTTCCCTTTCATTGCTCTACAGGGAGATCCAGGTGTTGCAGGAGAACCAGGCGTGAAGGGTGATCAGGTTCGCAATATTTATAGCCGCATACTTGTCACACCCTCTAATTATGATATTTCAGTATGTGTACAGTAGTGTGATGGTTTTTAATAATGGTTTACAGGGGCCTCCGGGTATTTCTGGAATCAAGGGCGAGGTAAGCGTGCCATCCTTCATAAACACTTATATTTTTGGAGTTTTAGGTTGTAAGGGTGTTGGAGAAAGTTACTTTTAAAAATAATGTGTTACAATATTTTTTAAAAAAGTAACTAATGATCTAATGGTCTACTACAACCAGTGTTGGTGTAACACAAGTTATCAGATTACTTTTTCAAGTAACTAGTAAAGTGTAACGTAGTTCTAGCCTAAATGTGAACATGCATTTACTCATCTATATATATATATAATAAACACTTACATTGTAGCAGACCCCCCAAAAAATCATTTTCAATTCTATTTATATATAAAATAAATCAATAATAGGTTTAAAAATAGAATCATTTATTTCATAATTTTTTATATAAAAATTGGGGCTGTTTTTTCCCCTCAGTTGGTTAATTAACCATTATGTTTACAGTTAAAAATAATATACTATTTTCTGAGTAGTCTGTTAATCCTTTAGTTAACTTGCCAACAAATAATAACGTCTGCCATTAATTGTTTAATGTTTTGTTTAAAGATTTTCTCAAAAAAAAAAAAAAAAATGTTAATAAACACTTAAATTGTAGCAGACCCCAAAAAAATCTGTTTCAAATCTATTTATATATAAAACAAATCAATAATAAAATAATTTATTTAATAAATTTTCATAAATTATTTCATAAATTATTTATATAAAAATTGGGGCTGCAACTAATGTTTTTTTTTTTCCCTCGATTTGTTAATTAACCATTATTTTTACAGTTAAAAATAATAACATATTTTCTGATTAGTCTGTTAATCCTTTAGTTAACTTGCCAACAAATAATAACGTCTGCCATTAATTGTTTAATGTTTTGTTTAAAGATTTTCTCAAAAAAAAAAAATGTTAATAAACACTTAAATTGTAGCAGACCCCAAAAAAATCTGTTTCAAATCTATTTATATATAAAACAAATCAATAATAAAATAATTTATTTAATAAATTTTCAAATATTATTTCATAAATTATTTATATAAAAATTGGGGCTGCAACTAATGTTTTTTTTTTCCCTCGATTTGTTAATTAACCATTATTTTTACAGTTAAAAATAATAACATATTTTCTGATTAGTCTGTTAATCCTTTAGTTAACTTGTCAACAAATAATAACTTCTGCCATTAATATTTTATTGAAAGATTTTCTCAATAAAAACACTTGTTAATAAACACTTAAATTAACTTTTAGAGAGAGAGAGAGAGAGATGCAACAAATCAATAAATGTAAAAATATTTTATAAAAAAATTAATTATTTAGTCTGTTAATCCTTTAAATTCTAAATAGATAATAATGACATTTTTTATGCCATTAATTGTTTTTGTTCAAACATTTTCTCATGGAAAAAAAAGGTTTAAGAAAAGAAAGAAAAAAAAAGAGTATTATACAATATATCACTTCAAACCAGTGTTGCCAAATCTATGGTTTTCCCAGAATTGGGTTAATTTAACACTGTTGCCGCAGGTTTTTTGCCGCAGGGTGTCCACGGGTCCAAAACCCAAAATAACTTGATTTTTAGCCCCTGGAATGCAAATTTTACCAGGGGAACTAGTTTTGAGTAGCACTTGGGTGGGGTTTTTTTTGTGAAAACCTGGCAACCCTCCTTCAAACTTAAAAATCTAGTAAGTCTAGTGTTTGTTGTACGTTGTTCTTATTCTTTGTTTCATCTAAGCGTGGAGAGAAAGGCCAGAGAGGAGCTACAGGAGCTGATGGTCGTCCAGGACAGCCGGGTCATGAGGGTCTGACCGGACCACAGGGAGCCAGAGGTCTGGAGGGGGAACGAGGACTAATAGGACCCCCTGGTCCCAGAGGTCTACCTGTGAGTACCTTGCTTTATGACATTGTTCATTTTTGACTATACAGAAATGTTTGCTGTGCAATAGTTGCTGATGTTGTTCTCAAATTGTGTTCAACAGGGGCCCAAGACGAGTGACGAGAAGATCAGAGAGATTTGTTCAGCTGTTGTTGAAGGCATGACTTTATTCGTTTTTAATCACACCAACATCAACTTTATTTTTCTTTGTAAATGACAACTAAAGTATAACATCGTATTGTTAAAAACAGAACATTTAGATGCCTACAAGAAGGAAGTAGCCAAGAAGCCTCTGGCCATTGGAGCCCCTGGAACTCCAGGACCCATGGGACCACCTGGACCTCCGGGACCATCAGGTCCTGCTGGAGAAACCGGACCCAGAGGAATCATGGGCCCCAAGGGGCCTCAAGGATACTACGGTCTTCCTGGAAAACCAGGAGCCAAAGGTATGTTGACTCTCACTTCCTCTGATGGTTCCAAACTATATATCACTGTATTAGTGCTCTGCTGTCAGCTGAAGCTCTGGAGGATGCAGTGAGCAGTTAATGCTGAGTCTTTGATTGCAAACATCTTGATTTGTTTTTTATTGCCTATGAATTTTCAAGATTAAATACTACGAAATATTAAGTTAAGCTTCAGCTGCTTCATGCTAATATGTGACATCTGAAGTCTCAATCTAGATTGTTTGATGGTTGACTAATAGTCCAACAACAGACTAAAGTCGGGTTTTAGATTTTTATGCTTTAAATGGCATGAAATTTATTCCATATCCTGTTTTCCATACATGATGCATTCTCTCATTTCACCTGCAGCTTTAGCTATTGCATAGCGTCTTATGTTTTTAAATGTCTTGTGCCATTAGTTTTGCATTTTTAAGATGCTGTGAAATTAATTTTCTAGCAAAATTTGTGTTACCATGGATAATCCATGTTTTAGTGAAAACTATGATAATTTTGTGCAAATTTGGCCTATTTTGTACTAGTGTAGAACTAGTTTAAAGATATACTATATATACCAGGGGTGCCCAACCCTGTTCCTTGAGATCTAGCTTCCTGCAGAGTTTAGTTCCAACCCTGATCAAACACACCTGCCTGTAATTATCCAGTGCTCCTTCAGATCCTAATTAGTTTTTTTTCAGGTGTGTTTGATCAGGGTTGGAGCTGAACTCTGCAGGAAGTTGGATCTCCAGGAACAGGGTTGAGCACCCCTGATATATACCAATATATGGTCAATTCTGCTATTAGTCTTTCAACATTGTAATGAAAAAAAAATCCAACATAAAAGTGTGGGTGTGTGTGTTTATCAAGGTTATTATTACATATCCTTGGAATAAAATTAATTAGAACTTTACAAATAAATTAGTGAAGTAAATTAAAATTATTATTTCAGCTAGTTGTCAAAGCAACATTTTTCATTTTCATATAGATTAACTTTATATACTCAAACAGCTTGAAATTAAAACTGAAATTAAGATGAATAAAAATGATATAGATATTTTTTTTTATAAAAAAGACTTAGATTTTAAAATGACCAAAACGCAATAAAATAGTTAAATCTTAAACTAAAATTAAAATGAAAACAGGAAATGTACAAACCAAAACTAAAATAAAAAATATTTTTAAAAATATAGATGGATAGATAGATTTATAAAAATGTAATTTATGAAAATAACAAAAATGCAAACTAAATTAAAACTAAACTAAAAAAAATTATTTTAAGATAGATAGATAAATAGATAGATAGACAGATGATAGATAGATAGATAGATAGATAGATAGATAGATAGATAGATATAGATTTATAAAAATGACATTTATGAAAATAACAAAAATGCAATAAAATAGCTAAAACTTAACCTAAAATGAAAATGAAAATAGAAAATGTAAAAACTAAAATAAAAAATACTATATATATTTTTTATGAAAAAATACTAAAACAAAATGGCTAAAACTTGAACTAAAATTAAAATGAAAATAAAAAATGTAAAAATCAAACCTAAACAAAAAAGATAGATAGATAGATAGATTTATAAAAAATGACACTTATGAAAATAACATGCAATAAAATGCAAAGATAGATAGATAGATAGATAGATAAACTAAACAAAAAAGATAGATAGATAGAGATAGATAGATAGATAGATAGATAGATAGATAGATAGATAGATAGATAGATAGATAGATAGATAGATATAGATAGATAGATTTATAAAAATGACACTTATGAAAATAACAAAAATGCAATAAAATAGTTAAAACTTAACCTAAAATTAAAATTAAAACAGAAAATGTAAAAACAAAGGAAAAAAATGATAGATAGATAGATAGATAGATAGATAGATAGATAGATAGATTTTTTTTTAATACAGACTAAAACTAAAATGACTATATATATATAAACGTTCAACAAAAAATAAATATTAATAATAATAATAAAAAAGCCTAGTGATACTAATACAATAATAATGATGATTGTATTATTTTATAATATAATGTATAATAATTTATAATTATAAATATTATTATATAAATTTTACAATACACAGTGCATCCTTAATGCTTACTAGTCATTACTTACTAACTACTAGATTTTGAAAAG
This sequence comes from Labeo catla, assembly GCA_012976165.1. Classification (NCBI taxonomy): domain Eukaryota; kingdom Metazoa; phylum Chordata; class Actinopteri; order Cypriniformes; family Cyprinidae; genus Labeo; species Labeo catla. The sequence continues at coordinate 185,871 of VONZ01000538.1, forward strand.
ATGGGTAGTAGTAGTAGGTGATAACATTTGTAAAAAGCCTCTTTGGCACTCCACTTAATGCTAATGGTGTTTGCTATACTTCCTTAATATCACATAATGTGCTTAACTGAATACCCCTGCAAGAATCAGCTGTTTTTATGATATTTCATAAGTGGATTTTGCCTGAGGCTAAAACTGCGAGCCCACATTGATTTCCATCAGTTGCTGGTCATTGAAGGGTAACAGCCTCCAGAATGTTTAGCACTGCAGTCCTTTTGTCCTCACAAGCGGAGGCTGCTGTACAGTGAGTGCAGTCGGCGCTAATTGCCAGCGAGCCGAGGAGGAATGCTACGCTTGCTAATGAGACAGAGATTGAGAAGCAATAACAGGATAATTAGAAAAGCCCCCAACAGCATCTCAATCTACCTCAATTATTTCTGCAGGACCTCTGAGGATGTGAGCATGTTTATTGAAGTTTACCAATGCAGGAAACATTCTAGCATTCTCTCAACATTTGTGCCTAGCAGGGCTTTTGAAGGTGTAAATGTCAACAGTCTCAGAGTTTTCCCACATCACTTATAAGAGCTTTATATATATTATTTATTTATAAGAGGTGTGATTGCAGCACTTTTGTGTTCAGTACTACATTATGTATTCGTGCTAGCACAGCACCATGAAACCACTGCCATTTTTTATGGCCAAACAAGCACACCTCCTTTCTAACCAAATCATGAAACGCTCCAGATTCAGATGTCAGCACTATTAAAATGAATTACCAGATAGAAAAGAAAAAGAAAGCTGAGAATTAACATACGTAGAAGGGATGTTTGTCTGTGTTCTACTGATAGAAAATCATTGGTTTAAAAAAGAAAAAAAAAAAGATTATGATATATGATTTTTTTTTTAAATAATCAATGTAAATTCACATTAAATTCAAAATGTTTTTGAATTGAATTTTATCAGATTATGACTGCAGATTACAATCTTTTTTGATTTACTAACAAAAAATATATTTTGTTTTACTGTTTTGTTTCTGACATTAAAGACATTTACCAAAGACTTCTATTTCAAATAAATGCTGTTTTTTAGGAGCTTGGAAAATAATATCTAAATATAAATATAAATATACATTTTATATATATATAAATATATATATATATATATACACACACACACACACACACACATACATATATATATATATATGTATATAATATTTATTTATTTATTTATAAATAATATATTTATATATATATATATATATTTAAATATATATAAATTTATATTTATATTTATATTTAGATATTATTTTCCAAGCTCCTAAAGAACAGTATTTATTTGAAATAGAAATCTTTTGGTAAATGTCTTTAATGTATGTATATTTTTATGTAACATATTTTATTTTATATAATATATTAATGTAATGTGCAGTGTGTGTGTGTGTGTGTGTGTGTGTGTATATGTATATATATCTATCTATCATATCATCTATATATATATATATATATATATATATATATATTTATATTGTATATATATGTATGTGTATATATGTATGTATATATGTATGTTTGTATGTATATGCAAATATCTTTGTGTATATATATATATATATATATATATATATATAGGGGAAACTTTCTGACCCCAAAGATCTAAATTGACGTACTACGCATAAATAAATTTATAAAGTCAAATATTAACATAAATAAATAAATTCATTAAAATAAATCAGTGAAACAAATATTCATCAAATATATCTGATTATCATTTTTTATAAATACATCAATATTATCTGATACTGAATGATTATCTGAGGTCAGTGCCATTACTTTTTGTATTTAATACTTTTTAAATCATTTTTTCAAATTTTCCTTGCATATTTTTTAATGCATCTTTTATGCAACTTACAATTTTTTTGTGAAACACTTTTAATTGTTTATGAAATGTGCTATTTAATAAAATCAATTAAATTGCTACATTTTATTAAATTATTTATTAAATTATTAAATTAATCTAATTAATAGATGACAAACAAATTAATAAATGACAAAAATGCAATTAAATCGCTAAAACTTAAACTAAAATTAAAATAAAAACTAAATGTAAAACCAAAAACTAAAATAAAAAATACTATATATATTTTTGTATGCATCTGTCTCTATCTGTATCTATATATGTCTATATATGTGTCTATATATGTATGTGTGTGTGTGTATATACACACACACACATATATATATAATATATATACACACATATATATATGTATGTATGTATATATATATATATATATATACACGTGTGTGTGTGTGTGTGTGTGTGATATATATGAAAGGACAAACAAAATGGCTAAAACTTGAACTTAAATGAAATTGAAAACAGAAAATATATTTGATAGATATAGAAAAGTAATAAAATAAATTAAAATATAAAAACAAAAACTTATTTTTTTGCAGCTAATTGTCAAAGCAACATTTCTCATTTTCATATAGATTAATGTGATGTACTAAAACAGGTTGAAATTAAGATGAAAAACTATGTAGATATTTTTATAAAAAAAGATTAAAATTTAAAAATGACAAACACAACTAAAACTTCAACTAAAATTAAAATGAGAACAGATAGATAGATATAGATAGATTTTTAATACAAAAAGTCTAAAACTTATAAAAATGACAGAAATCCAGCAAAATGGTTAAAACTTAAACCAAAACTAAAATAAACAGGAAATGTAAAAACAAAAATGAAAATAAAAAAATTGACTATATATAATATGTGTAAATGAGATGAGATGATTCATGAAATAATGTATTTAATTTAATTTAAAAAATTTTGTGCTATACTGTAAGATTAATTTTTCTGTTTATGTATTTGTGTAGGTGATGCAGGACAAAAAGGTGATAAGGGAGATAATGGAATTGGAATTCCAGGAATTCCTGGAGAACCTGGACCGCAAGGTACGAAACACTAAACCTCAGCTTTCTGCAAATCATATTTTACCATAATTTCAAAAGATAACTAATGAGTCATTGTGAAGACCCAATGAAAAAAAAAATTGTACTCAAATTCTTACATTGACATTTTCAAAATTCTACCAGGACCAGCTGGCAAGCCTGGCATCGGTAAGGACGGTCAAGACGGTGCCAGAGGAGAGGCCGGAGTGCCTGGAACCCCAGGAACCCCTGGAGCCAGAGGACCCCCGGGCGCCCCTGGTCTTTGTGATCCTTCCAACTGCTTTAGGCCTCAACCTCTTTACCTGGTAGGCGGGAAGAAATCCGTCAACATCAAGGGTCCATGAACAGAAACTTTCTAGAAACCTTCATCACGGTCATCATCAGGCAGTCCATTTCCGACAAACTTGAAGAGACTTCAGGTGGCGAGCAGACGGTGAGAGAAACGTGACCGATGTCTAGAGACATACAGATGCAGCGGACCCAATTCACTTGGTTTATTCTTGTACCTTGTACATAAACTAGAAGAAAATGTGTTTGTTCTTTCAGATGGTTTACAGTAAATGGCAGATAAATAAATTAATTGGAAATCGATGTTTCAGTTCTTGGGCCACAAACTGGTATAATCGATTAGTTTCACATCACTACATGCCATGGAAGTGCAAGTATTTTTAAAATATTTTTTCATAAAATGTGATTGTAAAGACAGACTTTAGACATGGTGCCAGACATTAAGCTACGCCAAACGACGACATTGTGATCCAACAACAGGGCTTCTTGAAATAAAAGCCTTTCACCACCATGCTACCTGCGTGCAACGGTTTATTTCAACCTAGGTTTCTGTCACTTTACTTGTAGATAAGATCCCCATATTATTATCATTATTATTATTATTATACAATTAAATGCAGAACTGTCCTTTGTTGATGTATCAGGAGGCCTGATTGTTACATTCAGTGCTGGTAAGTAACTGATTACATGTAATCTGGATTACATAAGATTCCATAAATAAAGTACTTGTATTTAGATTACATTTTAAGAAACTCCTAATCATATTACACCACTTTTTTATAATTGCATAACACTACACGTTCAATGACAGTAAATTAGTTTATTCATTTGTGCTAATTCTTCACTTCTCTTAAATTCTTCTTGAAGAAAATCCTACTATTTATCACTCATTCATTTAACCATTCATCGATTTGTTCCTTTTGGTTCAGTTACACCAGTTAATAGTCACAAAGTCATTCTATGTTTACTGTTTAAGTGTTTTATTTTGATTGTTTTTATTTTAAATTAGTTGGCTGTCCGCTACATATTTTAAGGTCACTTTCAACACAATTATAGATACAGATTGACAAAAGGAATGATTCCAGAATGATTTAATTGACACATAATTACTTAAGGTTCAATACACCCTTAAGATTCATGTACAGCAGCTATATATTGTCAGCTATAACAGAAAATAATTTCCACTTATATAGGGTTTCAATACAATTTTTCATAGAATTCTTTAATGGACAAATAAGGGCTTTGCACAAATGGTGGTAAGTGATTTTAGCAAAAAGAAAATTATTGTAGGTCAACTATACAGTTCATTACTGTAATAATTACAAAGGTAATTCAAATAAATAATATTGGGGAAAAAAAGCTCCTAGAACATTAAAACCATAACATTAGGGTCTTAAAAAGCTTAGCCATATAGCAATTAAGAATTACAGATATCACTGCTTTTCCGCAATGCAAACTTGTAAATTCATTACTGAAGAATTGTATTTTATGGAAGCGTTTCTGCCCCGAATTTAAAAAAAAAAAAAAAACCTCACAATTCTGACTTTTTTTTTCTTGCCATTGTGAGTTTACATCTCTCAAGTCTAAATCTTTTCTCTGAATTGCATGATACAAACTTGCAATTCTGAGAAATAAACTTCCAATTCTGAAAAATAAAGTTGTAATTATGAGAAATAAAGTCATAATTGCAAGATACAAACTCGCAATTGCGTATTAAGTCAGACTTGTGAGATATAAAGTTGCAATTCTGAGAAATAAAGTCAGAATTGCAAGATGTAAACTCGTAATTGTGTGGTATAAATTCAGATTTGTGAGATATAAAGTCGCAATTTTGAGAAATAAAGTCAGAATTGCAAGATACAAACTCGCTATTGCGTATTCTAAAGTCAGAGTTGGCGATATAAACTTGCAATTCTGAGAAATAAACTTGAAATTCTGTGAAATAAAGTCAGAATTGCAAGATCACAGTTCTGAGAAATAGTCAGAATTGCAGTATACAAATTCACAATTCCGTATTATAAAGTCAGAGCTGTGAGATATAAACTCACAGTTTGGAGAAATAAAGTCAATTAGGGTTAATAAAGTCAGAATTGCGAGATCCTGCAATTCTGAGAAATAAAGTTGCAATTCTGAGAAATAAAGCCAGAATTGCAGGATACAAACTCACAATTGAGTATTATGAAGTCAGAGTTGTGAGATATAAATTCGCAATTCTGAGAAATAAACTTCCAATTTGAAGAAATAAAGTTCGGAGAAAAAAAGAATTGCGAGATGCAAACTTGCAATTGTGTTTTATAAAGTCAGAGTTGTGAAATATAAACTTGCAATTCTGAGAAATAAAGTCAGAATTGCAAGATACAAACTCGCTATTCTGAAAAACTCGCAATTCTGAGAAATAAAGTCGCAATTCGTAGAAAAAGTCAGAATTGCAAGATATAAACTTTTACGTGTTATAAAGTCAGAATTGAGATACAAACTCATAAATCTGAGAAATACAGTCATAAAACTTGCATGTTATAAACTCAAAAGTGAGATGTAAACTTGCAATTCTGAAAAATAAAGTCGCAATTTCGAAAAATAAATTATTGTAAGATATAAACTCATAAATCTGAGAAATACAGTCAGAATTGTAAGATATATAAATTTCCAGTTGCATGTTATAAAGTCAGAATTTGCAAGATATAGGCCTGGTTTCACAGACCCAGGGGTTCAAGTCACAATTCAGAATTTTTTTATTTTATTTTTTTTATCTACCAGAATCGCAAGTTTGTATCTCGCAATTCTGACTTTTTTTTTCTCAGAATTGTGAGATATAAACACAATTGTGTGTTATAAGGTCAAATTTTTAGGGGAAAAAAACGTTCTTGCAAGTTTATATCTCACAGTTCAGCAGTTGAGTAAAAAAAATTACCATTTTTGTTACTTTTCAGTTTTTTTTTGTTTGTTTGTTTGTTTGTTCCACAATAACAACCCAGTCCTAGAAAATGGACCTGATCCAGTCTTTATTAACACACATGCTCTCCCACACACATACACATCATACATCAACCTAATTAAGATTAACTGTAGCACCAGAGAATCAGTATTAACAAGTAGATTATACCATGCATAAATTATACTATTTTACATCACCTGCACCTGTAGTTCATTAGAATAATTTAATGCAAATTGATATGGAAAAACAAATACAGTCATTATCGGCTAGAAGAAGCCAAACTAACAGGAGGATACGAAGTCAAAAAGCAACTATATTTGAATAAAGTGGAGGAGAACATGATAGCAATGCTGATAGCGGATATTTCTTTGGCTTGCGTCGAAAAAAAAAGCACCATTCATTTACATAAATTTGCATCAGTAATAAGCTCAGGTTTTCAAAATACATCACCAAAACATCATCTCTTGAATGTGATGCTTGAAGGCAGGGCAAAGATGGCCAGACAATTAAAAAAAAAAAATAATCAAGCGTGTATATAACACTAATTACTAAGAGCTTTATCATTGTGATTAAATAAGAAGGTAAACAACGAGCCTGTACAGTATCACATCTGGTTTTTGCATTAAAATTGATATTTAAATCTTTCTTATCCACTGATGATGCTGCAAGTTATTTCAGCCATTTTGGCCATTTTTAAATTCAACACATGACCTATCTCTAAAACCGTGCCCTGCAAAGACAGCCAACATGAACATAACTTAAAAAAAAAAAGGCTTAAAAAGGGCAAAAAAAAAAAACTCCTATCTATCAGGTAAGTATAGGGATAGAATCAAATAATAAAGTAAAATAATAAAGTAAAATAAAATAAAACTAAAATAAAGTAAAATAAAATAAAAAAGTGAAATAATAAAATAAAACTAAAATAAAATATTAAAATAAAAAAATAAATTAAAATAAGAAAATGAAATATAAAACTAAAATAATAGTCAAAAAATATAAAACTAAAAAAATGAAGTCAAATAAAAAGTCTAATAAAATAAAGTCAAATAAAGTAATAAAATAAAAATAAAATAAGTAAAATAAAATAATAATTAATAAAGTAAAATAAAATAAAATATAAAACTAAAATAATAAAATAAAAAGTAAAATAAAATAATAAAATAAAAAGTATTAGCTTTTTCCAAAAAAAAAAAAAAGAACCTGATGATCTAAAAACTCCACAAAGAAGTGGTCAAAGTTATTTCATTCAAAAAATATAATATAATACTTATTCAATATTCTTTTCAAGGATATCATGATTTCAAAGAAAAACAAATAACAGATCTTAAAAAAAACATTGTGGCAACAAGGCTGAAAAGATTCTTTTAGATACTACAATTTCAGTCAAGCGCACTCAGAAACAACTACACACTCAAAAGCCTCTGACATCAATCTATTCTTGACCTCACTGAAGTTACAATGCTCGTCAATTGAAGATGAATTGCATCCCTGTTTGTGGGCTAAAGAAAAGAGTTCATTTTGAAGCAGTCTCTTCTCTTTCAACAGCTTTAATTGGCTCACAGGGGAGCAATCTGCAGGATCGATCCATCTGAACACTTTAGCGACACAAGCGATAGTACTGCTTTAACTAGGACGTGGTGTTCCCGAACCTTCATAATGACAAAGGCAATGGTGTTTGAAGAAGAGTGCTACACAAAACTATTACAAATACATTATAAGAGGCGTCAGTCGTGTATTTATGCAGCGACAGCCTTTTTCGGGTAATTGTTTTTATGACAAAACACCCGTGTTAAACAGGCACTAAATTGAGCAGCTGCCTTCAGTCATCACATGAAAAAACAGCCAGATGCATGGCTACAAAAGAGATGTATTTTACAAAAAAAGACTAAAAAGAGCAGAAATGCATTTCTCCATCACCTCCAGGACCTCTAATGATCCTTATCAAGATATCCTATTGATGCGTGGAAAAGCATCCCACTGTTTTTTCCCAGAGCAACGGAGTGTTTCATCAATAAAACTCAAGTAGACAATTTAGACAGACTTTATAAGCACATCCTGACCTGCTACAGACATCACTAACAATGGACTGACTCTGTGATTACCGATCGATGGTCTCAGTAAACGCCATGTGGGCAGCACAACCTCGATTGTCATTATCAGATCACGGTCGGGGCAGTAAATGTTTTTTTTTTGTAACACAAATTCTCATCCTGTTACACAAGTAAATGACCTTGTACATGTAAGCTTGAAGTTGAGCTTAATCTTACTAACTACTCACCCACCCCTCCTCTAATAATATAAAAAAAATCATAACCAACTCTGACCGGCAGGACACTAGTGGGCTTTTCACAATTAAAACTGTTAACCAAGGGCCATTTTTAACCCTGGGTTAGTAAGATTCACACTATAGTGGTTTAGCAGTTAATTCTGGGTAATCGGTTTGTAGAGGTTTAACAATGTACATTAGTAAAATCTGGGTTAACATTTTTATTTGCATATATATTACTGCTCTCAAGCGATTAATCGCATCCAAAATAAAAGTTATTGTTTACATATATATATATGTGTGTGTGTGTACTGTGTATATTTATTATTTTTATATATATATATATATATATACAGGGGTTGGACAATGAAACTGAAACACCTGGTTTTAAGCCACAATTAGTATGGCGTTGGGCCTTCTATTGTGGCCAATACAGTATCATATCAGCTTGGGAATGACAAATACAAGTCCTGCATAGTAGCCAGAGGGATTTTGAGCCATTCCTCTTGCATAACAGTGGCCAGGTCACTGCGTGATGCTGTTGTAGAAAAACATTTCCTGACTCGGTCCTCCAAAACACTTCAAAGTAGCTTGATAATATACTGTGCAGGCCATGGGAGATATTCAACTTCACTTTCATGTTACTCAAACCACTCAGTTACCAGTCTTGCTATGTGTACTGGTGTATTATCATCCTGATACATGGCTCCACCTTCAGGGTACAATGTTTGAACCACTGGGTGAACATAGTTAACCTTCACACTGTGCTTTTATTGGTGTAATGTGCAATTAGTGAAGATTGGCCACAAGGCTGCACAAATATGAAAGTCATGAGACCTCCAACACTATATTGGGCAGTGTTTCAATTTCATTGTCCAACCCCTATATATATATATATATATATATATATATATAAACACATGCATGTATATATTCAAGAAAAATATGTTATGTTTATATATTAAAAATTCAGGACTGTCAAACGATTAATCGCGATTAATCGCATACAAAATAAAAGTCTGAGTTTGCCTAATATATGTGTGTGTACTGTGTGTAATTATTATTATATATAAATAAAACTATTTTGTACATAAATAACATTTCTCTTAAATATATGCATTCATTTGTGTGTATTTATATATACATAATAATTACACACAGTACACACACATATATTAGGCAAACTCAAACTTTTATTTTGTATGCGATTAATCGCGTGATGACAGCCCTAATACAAATATTTATATGTAATATCGATTATATAAATCTACACATGTAAATTATTTTCAAAATATATACTGTATGTGTGTGTGTACATACATATTAAATATACACACATATGTAAACAAAAAATATTTTGGATGCAATTAATTGTGATTAATCATTTGACAGCACTAATATATGAGGTTAAAATACATTGATTGGCCAAGTACAGTACACATTATTTTATTATTAAACTTTTAGCAAGTTTAACTATCTTTCAGACACTGAAACTAAAAAAATAATACACATTTTAGTTTAAGCACTCTGTGATTAACGGACAAGGATTTTTACTAAAATGTAAACTTAATTTATGAATAATTCTGAACGATTTGTGAACCAGGGGAAAAATCTAAAAAAAATAAATAAATAAAAATGTAATGACAAAATTTAAATTCAATTAATTTAAAAAGTTTATTTAAAATTTGTATATTTACTGTAGAACAAAAATTCCAGGATTTCTTAAAGTCTGGCAATCGGGAAAAATGTATACATATATTTTATATATTATTTATTTTTTATTAATTATAATTTTTCCTGGCTGTAGGGTATCTCAACAAATTTCCATTAAGTCTTGCATAGCATTATTTCAACTTTTTATACATTTAGGACCACTATTCAGTGTCACTCCTGCTCGAGCTAGACTTCATAACCCAGAGTTGAAAGTGCTAATGCTGCAACTAAAGTGTGAAACGTTGCTTAACCCAGGAGTAAAACTGGCCTTAACTCTGGGTTCAAGAACATATTAGCTGTAGTGAAAAGCCTATGACAAACACACACATATATAAACACACACACACACATTCACTCACCCCTCAGACTCTGTAGTTCTCCTGATGTTAAAGAACATGTTCTTGGCTTACTGAATGTCCAAGTTCATAAATAGGTGTATTAAGTCCCCTTGACATTTTTGGTGTGAGGTCTTGATGCTAGACTGGCGTAGTAGGCACATTGTGAGGGGTCACACTGCCCTGGCGGTCCAGGAGGTCCGGGCTGACCGTGTGGACCAGGATTACCAGGCTCTCCCTGAGCGCCTGCAGCTCCAGGAAGACCGTCTTTTCCGTATCCCGGCATACCTGCAGGACCTGTGGTGCAAATACTGTCTCAGCTGATGTTCACCATTCCAACAATCTCAAAGAAATGTCCAAGTCACAATTTATGCAAAAATAATAAAGAGTAGAATGGTATTGTAAATAGGAATTAATTTTCTAAATATAATTTAAAACTGTACTAATTTAATTCAAAATTGTTAACATAAATAAATAAATAAATAAAATATGACAATTATGTATAAATCATAATTTATGTAAATAGGAAATAAAGAATAAGAAATAATAATAATAATAACAGAACTAAAGGTACTACATATATAAAATTAAGACTTATTTATCATTTTACTCTTTTTTGCATTACAAAATTATTCTCACTTTTAAGTACATTTTTCCCCAAAATCCTCCTTTCAGTAATGCATAAAAACATCACATTTTTATTATAATGTGGAAGAAAAAAATCTCATTCATAATAAAATTATATATTTTTTAAATCTAAAATTAATTAAATTTGTTAAAGTAATGTAAGCACAAATTAAAGACAATACAAAAATACTATCATGATCTATGAATATTTTATAATTTAAAATAAAGAAAAAATAAAAAACAAAAATACATTCTATATTATATAAAATCACCATTTTACTCTTTTGCATTTTGACATTTATAAATATTTTTTTAAGTTTAAATGCAGCTTCAAAGGGCTCTAAACAATCCCAGCCGAGGAAGAAGGGTCTTATCTAGCTAAACGATCAATTATTTTCTAAAAATCTCCTCCAACTTCAAAATCGTCCTACATCTCTGCAGAAGTACCGACCCAGTGTTTACAAAGTGAACGTGCAAAGAAAATGTAAGACCCTTTACAAAAAAGGTAAAAAAAAAAAAAGAGAGAGATCTTGACCTACCTTTACTGTCAATAATATTTAATATTTTTAACACATTTCTCCCCCATATCCCCATTACATAATTAAACGAATAAATATTAAAAAAAAAAAAAAAAAAATTAAATTTCTAAACTATTTTTAAAATTCTTTTTACGTTAAAACATTAGTATTAAAGGTGGATACTGATGTCAGTGCAATCTTTAAGGTCATAAAATAGACTTCCTTTCCATTACAGAAAATAATTTTTTTTCCATCCTGTATTCCAGTTCTTGACAGTTAGGGTTTTTATTTTTTTGATGTTTGATTTTCTTTGCACGTTTACTTTGTAAACACTGGGTCTGTACTTCTGCAGAGATGTAGGACGATTTTGAAGTTGAAGGATATTTTTAGAAAATAACCGATCGTTTCGCTAGATAAGACCCTTCTTTCTTGGCTGAGATTGTTTAGAGCCCTTTGAAGCTGCATTTAAACTTAAAAAATTATCTGTAAATTTTTGGAGTGAGCTTTTTCTTGACCGTATTCATGAGATTCATCCAAAACATTGAGTCAATGCAAACTTGAGGACTGATGACCCAATGGTCTTACCCATGGGACCAATTGGACCAGGCTCTCCTCTCTGTCCAACACCATCCTCTCCCTTTTCGCCTCTTGCACCTCGTTCACCTGAAAAACAAAAACAAAGTTGGGGGGTTATACAAAGTTAAACATTAAACATCAACTAAAGTAACACTCAGAAATTAGCTTTGCGGTACCTTTAGGACCAACTGGACCTCTAGATCCTTCTGCTCCATTTTGTCCAGGTATTCCAGGCTCTCCAGGTGGACCTTGTCGGCCAGGAGGTCCATCTTTACCTGGCGGACCAGGTGGACCAGGACGGCCAACTGAACTCTTGATATGTGCGGGCTGCATTTGAGCCATGAGGTAAGCTAACTTAGCTGTGAAATTCAACAGAAAGTTTAGGGAATGTAAAAAGACACAGCAAAACAAGTCAAATATATTTTAACCAAATGAATCTCACCATCCAACTGTTTGGAGAGTTCCTCTTGAATGAGCCGCCGCATTTGTTCCAGTGATGGCGTCTCACCCTTAAAGGGGACACAGAATGAAAAGCTGACCTTTTCCATGTTTAAGTGCTAAAACCTGGTCCCCTGTGCATCTACCAACCCAGAAAATGTGAAAAAGGACAACCTAGTAACTTTGTTTTGGTAAGCCTTTCTCTGCAAGCATGTGAAAAAACGAGCTGCTCAAATTTTGCTCCCCCGGTGACATAGTAAGGGGATCTTATAATATTAGCGCCTCTTCATCTGCACGTTTCCACCCACAGCGCCACATTTTGTTTTCTCAACTGACAATGGTGTACCAGTTCTAATGCAATGGCAAAAGTTCAAGCAAAGCATGCTAACTGTTCTGTCATTGGCTGCAAAGACGATGCGCGCAAAACACTATTTAGAGTCCCAGCCTCAGAGGAGATAAGAGAGCAGTGGATTTACTGATTTATTTACTGTATATTACCCTCCTGCCACACAGATCTAATATAAACATGCCATTTCTTTCCCAGCTGTTTACCTTCACAGACATAACCGACTGTTTTTGTAACTCATGTGTGTTTTTAATATATACCTCTGTGTATTTCAGAATCAGAATTCTGAGCTGGGAAAGAAATGGCATGTTTATATTAGATCTGTGTGGCAGGAGGGTAATATACAGTAAATAAATTAGTAAATCCACTGCTCTCTTATCTCCTCTGAGGCTGGGACTCTAAATAGTGTTTTGTGCGCATCGTCTTTGCAGCCAATGACAGAACAGTTAGCATGCTTTGACAGCTTATGTGCAATAAGACATGAAAGAGAACTTCGTTTAGTACTCAAATGCTGTGTGACAGACGCTTTCTGTGCATGTGCTTTGGATGTGTGCGCTCAGAAAGCCCTATTATCAGAAGTTTAAACTAATATGGCTTTAAAACACGATTTCAGTGTGGTAAACATGATAATTAAAACCAAACAGATGTTTTTTGGCAGAGCACAGTCCTATTCTGGAAAAAGGAAGCGGGGAGCAGCAGCTCATTTGAATTTAAAGAGCCATGCATGAAAACAGCGTGTTTCTGCTTTCACTTAAACTAGACATTTTCAGAATTATATAATAAACGATCTGTGGGGTATTTTGATATGAAACTTTAAAGACACATTTGGGGGCACCTCAGACTTACATTACATATTGTAAAAATAGGCATAATAGGTCTTCTTTAAAACTCGTTGAAATGACGTCATGGTATTTATTATATCATTAGCATCACACACTTTCCATTAAAAACACTAAAGCAGACTCACTCTGAGACCTGGGAGACCTGGCTGTCCTGGGGAACCAGGGGATCCAGGTGGACCCACTTCCCCTGGGGGTCCGGACATGCCCATCATTCCTGTGTGACCCTTTCTGCCGGGAGGCCCGGGGTTACCCGGAATGCCTGGATCCCCAACAGGTCCTTTGTCTCCTTTTATTCCATTATCACCCTACAGAAACAAGCAACACAGTAAGTTTAGATTTGATTCAAGAGGTACATATGTGGGTGGATGGACGGACGGACGGACGGACGGATACCTTTTCTCCCTTCTGTCCTCTGTCTCCTGGTTTTCCATACATGCCCTATGATATAAAAAACCATGGTTAGCTGAAAACATTATAAAAAAGTGTTCATACAATATTAATGAATCACCACTCACTTGTTTGCCCTCTGGGCCAATTGGACCAGGCGAACCCTGAGGGAAAATCACAAGTGTAAATATAGACAGGCAGATAGCTAAAACCCTTCATATCCACTCGGGACTGATTGCTTTCAGCTTCTATAGATTTACAAGGCTTGTCTGTACAAGTAGAAAAACTTAACTTTCTTCAGAAAACTGAGATTCCCATAAGTCCCAAAGCAACATCTCTACTCACCGATGGACCTTTTGGACCTGGGAAGCCGGGTAATCCTGGACTCCCCGTTTCACCTTTGTGTCCTGGCTGACCCTGAAACATGATAAAACAAAATGATTATTTACATTAATGAACTATATTACTTAGGTGGATGAATTTATGTTTTTTTTCTGATTAATAGCAACAAAAAGTTTAAAGTTAAGGTAGTTTTAATTATTGTGCTTGGCGTTGCGACAAATAATTGTAATGCACGTATTTCGCGCACTGCATTAGTTCAGGAATTTTCAAATATAAATATTTTTGTCTAAAACTTTGCATCTGAAAATCTCTTTTTTAAAGATTTTTTAAATGTTTTTGAAAGTCTGCATTTATTTGATATCCTATCCAACCCAATACATTCAAACTGAAGTATTGTGAAATATTATTACTATTTAAAATAAATGTTTTCTATTTTAATATATTTCAAAAAGCAATTTATTACTGTGCTGGCAAATATATATATATATATATATATATATATATATATATTGTTTTTTGTTTTTTTTTGTTTTTGCTCAAGAAACATTCATATTATTAAAAATATTGAAAATATTTTTTACATTGATACCTAGACCCATGTTTTAATTGACAAATAAGCAAGAGGTGCAAACACGGATGTAAACATACATCTCAGTCAATTAAACAACATGGCTGCCCATATTGACATGCTACTATCAAACTTACAGGATTTCCCTGAGATCCAGGCTTGCCTGTCGGTCCTGGTTCTCCAGGCTGACCCTAAAAATACAAAAACACATTGACCCAACAGAATAATCACATGGGTGCTGTTTTATTTTGTGGTTTAATTGGTTCATCAAAAGCCTCCTCACGGGTTCTCCTCGTGGTCCTCTCATGCCCTCTGGCCCTGGTGGTCCGGAGTTACCCTGGGCACAACAAGTACACCAATTAAAAACCAACACCATCTACTCACAGCGGTCAGATTTACAGTGACCTCTGCACAACACAGATTACGTTTACTCACGTCTTTCCCGGCTGGACCCTCACGCCCAGGAACACCCTGTTTCCCATCTTCACCCTAATATGACACAACAGCATTTATTAAAAAGAGCCCATGAAGTTTCTGCACATCATCGGGAGCATGTAATAGTCTTATAGTTCTCCATCTCTGAATACTACATGTATGTACATGAATTTTAATTGGCATTGACTAACCTTTGACCCTGGTGGTCCTGGTTCCCCTCTGTGACCTTTGAAACCCTAGAAAAGACAGAGATAAAGATGTAAACAGTCTATAGGTATAGGTATTGATAATAAAACCATGGTGCATTTTTGTGAGATAGAACAGTATTGGCAGTCTAGTTTTACATAGAAAATCATCTCTAATCCACTAATCATCTTAGAAGAACACCACTCACAGGCATTCCTCTGTGCCCGTCTCTTCCTGGTGATCCTGGCTCTCCCTGTTTACCCTGAAAAAGCAAAGAAAATAATGTTTTTTATATTGCTTCTGTACATACAGAACTAAGTATTGTTAGGATGCTGGCATGTATGCAGAACATCATATTCATACTGGCTCTCCTGTTTCTCCTGGTCTTCCATCCTTTCCGGCTTTACCCATCAAGCCCTACAGCACAAAATATGTAGCATTAGACACATGTAGGTATAAGAAACAAAAATAGCATGAGGCATTGTCAAATTTATTCTTCATTACACAGACCAAAAAGTTGTTAATCAGAAAGTTGTTATAAAAAATGTCCAGAAAAAAAATGATGAAATTACGCACCATTAAACCTGGAAGACCTGGTGGTCCTTGAATTCCCTGAAGACCTTCTTTACCCTGGTAAAGCACATTCATTTATCAATAATATGGCCGGACTTCAGTCTTGCAATCCATCCAACTAATACACATTCAAATCATCAAACAAAAAACTGTAGCCTTGCCTTTTCTCCAGGAGATCCAGGTGGTCCAACAGGTCCAGGGTTTCCATCATTACCCTATAGATGAAGTAAAAAAAATAAGGTTTTTCAATACAGCTATACAGGCTGAACATGTTCTTTTATTAAAGTGGCATTTTAAAATACTCACAGGTTGACCCATAGCTCCTGCCGCCCCTGGATAACCAGGAGGTCCTGGGGGGCCCTGGGAAAATACAAATCAATGAGAGAAAGATGTGACATAATGGTATGTCCATTTTTAAACGTATTATATGTATATTCAGCCTATTTATAATGAGAATGGTAGGCTGACAGTACCTTTTCACCTTTATCTCCAGGTGCTCCTGCAGGACCTCTGTCACCTTTGATCCCCTGCAATGGAAGCGAATATAAATATTTACAATATTACAAATTTACAAATATACACAAAAATTTCTCAAGCGGAGAGTATTGATGTAATGCTGTCGGATGACATGCATTTGACACATGAAAGGCAAGTGAAACTATTATTGTGTGAGGTAGACTTGAAGAATACGTGTTTGTAATGTGTGTATATGTCATCTACATTCTAACCTTGGCTCCATCAGCACCTGGTGGTCCTGCAGGCCCTGTTGGTCCAGGAGGACCCTGCCAAAGCCAACAATTGATTCACTGATTATTATTCCATTCATTAAACTCACGTTAGTTTCCAATTCCAAGTTTGAAGATGAAAGTGGCAGTTTGATTTCTAAATCATGCTCTCTCACCGCATATCCATCCTGTCCGCTTGTCCCAGGTGGTCCAGTAGGACCTTTTTCACCTGGAGGTCCTGGCATACCCGGTTGTCCAGCAGGTCCAGGGGGGCAATCTGAACAAATGTCCTGGGAAAGAGAGAAAGGCAAAGTTACAATTTTAAGATAGATGGACAGTTGGATGGAGGTTTGGATTGTTGGATGGATGGATGGAGGGTTGAGTTGTTGGATGGAGAGTTGGATGGAAGATTGGATAGATGAATGGATGATTGGATGGATCAAAGGATGGTTTGGATGGATGGTTGGATGGAGGTTTGAATTGGTAGATGGATGGATGGACGGATGAATGAATGCAAATGATGATTTTATGACTGGATGGATGGATAATTTAATGATTAAATGGATAGAGGTTTGGATTGTTGGATGGATGGATGGATGGAAGGAGAGTTAGGTGGATGGAATAATGGATTGATGAATGGTTGATTGTGTGATTGGATACGTAAAAGGATGACTGGATGGATTGATGGAAGAATGGATGGTTTTTGTAGATGGAGGGTTGTTTGGATAGTTAGATGTATGGATGGATGGTTGGATGAAGGTTTAAATTGTTGGATGGATGGATGATGGATGGAGCATTGATGGATGGATGGAAAAGATGATTGGATGACTGGAAGGATTTGGATTGTTGGATGATGGATGGATAGAGAATTATATGCATAGAAAAATGAATGGATGAATGGATTTTGTGATTGGATAAATGGATGGATGGTTTGATGGTTAGATGGAAGAACTGATGGTTTGGTGGATAATTTTGTAATTGGATGGATGGATGGATAATTTAATGATTAAATGAATGGAGGTTTGGATTGTTGGATGGATGATGGATGGAGAGTTGGATGGATGGAATAATGGATGGATGAATGGTTGATTGAGTGATTGAATACATAAAAGGTTGACTGGATGGATTGATGGAAGAATGGATGGTTTGATAGATGGAGGGTTGGTTGGATGTATGGATGGATGGTTGGATGAAGGTTTGAATTGTTAAATGGATGGATGGATAGATGATGGATGGATGGAAAAGATGATTGGATGACTGGAAGGATGGAGGTTTGGATTGTTGGATGATGGATGGATAGAGAATTAGATGCACAGAAAAATGAATGGATGAATGGATTATGCGATTGGATAAATGGATGGATGGTTTGATGGTTGGATGGAAGAACTGATGGTTTGGTTAATGATTTTGTGATTGGATAGATGGATGGATGGTTGGAAGAATAGATGGTTTGGTGGATAAGGGTTGGTTAGTTGGATGTATAAATGGATGGCTGGATGGAATTTGAATTGTTGGCTGGATGGATAGATGAATGGATGGTTGATTGTGTGATTGGATGGATGGATGGATGGTTCGATGATTAGATGGATGGTTGGATGGACAGACGTTTGGATTGTTGGATGGAAAGTTGGATAGAAGAATGGATAAATTAATGGTTTATTTTGTGATTGGATAGATGGAAGGATGGTTGGATGAATACATAGATGGAAAGGGTGATTGTATGGCTGGATAGATGGGAGGGTTGGTTGGATATATGGTTGGCTGGACAGAGGATTGGATGGAGGTTTAAATTGTTGGATGGATGGATGGTTGGATGTGCATGACTGTTACCTTCAGGTTCAGATCAGAAATGTCTGCAGCCTTTCCCTGAAAAAAGTTAGAAAACAAAAATCCATTAAAAAAACTATTCATAATTCATAATCCACGCATTTATAATCCATCAGCAGCGGGTGAATATTAATAGTGTTAGCTGATTTGATGAATCCATATTTAAATGGCAAACTGATATCACTCACTGGTTCTCCAGGGGAGCCCTTCTCTCCGGGTCTTCCTGGTAAACCCTGCAGGTAGATACACACACACAGAGACACATGTGAGCCATGACTGCTTCTGTAGATCCTCCCCACAGAAAAACACATTCAACCCTTGCTGGTCACAAACTGACACTGAATCCCCGAGACGACTTAACTGTGATCCACAGCAGTGCAGTGAATCTGATTCAGTTCCGCATCACGACTGGAGATTGAAAAATAATTCTCATTGTCATTGCACAGGTAAAATAAAATTAGTGCTAAGGTGTTTTTTGCGTGTTACTAGAGTGTTCTGTAATACAAGAACAAGTTATTAACTATTAATGCACAGTATTAATTGCATTAGTGGGCATCAATAAATACAGGAGATCTTTAAACGTGTAAAATGGACCAATTTTGGTGGCAAATCTTGATCATTTTATCCAAAAAAATGTCAACTCTCCCTGAATTATAAATTCAACCTGCCACAACCTGACTAGCATTAGCATATAGCTACTTACAGGCTGTCAGTGAGTTTTTGGTTGTGTGTTGTGAAGTCTGACAAACTCATTCTAAAGGATTGATGCACAAGAAAACAACATGATGTAGCCATGTCCATAATTCTTTTATCCCTTCACTACTTCAATGTGAATAGTGTAGCGTACTGGTAAAATTTAGAATTTGGCTAATACTATTAAAACATGGTATTGTGAACTGTCCCAGTACAATAATTCAACTGAATAAATCTCACATTGTGTCCAGCGGGTCCCTGTGGTCCACTCACTCCTGGAGGTCCTCTCAAACCCTGAATATTAAACATGACATGTCACGTAAGGCTGTTCTGTGAGCGTCTGTCTCATTTGAAAGTGCTATGAATATGAACAGATTGTTTACCGCTGGTCCTGGTGGCCCTGTTTGTCCAGGAGGCCCCTAAAAAAAAACAGAATATCAATCAGCTCTGAGATAAAGAAATGTGTGCCTGTGTTTGTCTTCAGATACAAAATTAAAATACTTTAAATGCAAAAGTCACATGAGCTTTCACATTACAGTATGTGTGCTTATATATGCATGTGCTTGTAAATATGCATGTTCGTCTGTGCATATGCCATCTGTTTGCTTTAGTTTGACCAGCTGCACTGGTTTCAGTCCCCTTTCCATATTCACAGCAAATTAAAAAAAAAAAAAAGTCAGTTTTCGGTCATATGGTAATTTTGGAGTCATTTGTGTTACTAACACTAATGCTAATGTGACAATGACTGCATTTTGATTGGATATTGCAAATGAGCAGATATATAGCCACATGACTAAGTTATACGTGTGTGTGTTTGTGTGTTTCCACACCTCGGGTCCAGCGGTTCCCTCTCCTGGTGGTCCTCTGTTTCCTGGCATCCCTTGCATTCCCTGTGGACCAGGTAAACCCTAAAACACAAAATAAAAATGCATTAACATGGAAGAATAAACAACATCCTCCATCCAATATAATGATGATAGCTCTGTGTATTGCTGTACAAAATATTGTTATGTTTATAAGGCTGTAACCTTCTGATCAAAAATAAAGTAGTACAGTAATATTTGAAAAAAACTAATTTAATTTAAAATGGCTGTTTTCTATTTGAATACATTTTAAAATGTAATTTATTCCTATGATGACAAAGCTGACACATGATCCTTCAGAAATCCATCTAGTATGCTGATTTGGTCCTCTAGAAATATATCTTATTACTGTCACTACTGAAAACAATTGTCCTGCTTAAAATTTTTGTTAAAACCATATTTTTTTTTTTTTTTGGATTCAGATCAACTTTTATTTAAAATAGAAATCTTTTGTAACATTATAGATATTTGTACTCTCACTTTTAATAAATGCATCCTTGCTGAATAAAATTAATTTCTTTTAAATGTTTTTAACTGACCCTACACTTTTAACCAGGAGTGTGTATACATTATATAAGTCCATAGTACAGTATATAGCACTGACTGCTAAAATACAGTAGCAAGATGCATATTCTGGAACTTTTTCCCCTGAGGAAAACTTGCCCAGCTCTCTGAAATTTCAGTAAAATCATCACATAAATAAAATGCCCTAAGGGAACACACACCTGCTTACAATGAAAAAAATGCCTAAAAAGGCCTTTCATGCTGATGGAAGATAAAATGAAGTCTGATTTTTTCTTTTAACAAGAAAAAACTTGTGAAAGAAGTCTCATTACCTTCAGGCCGGGAGGTCCAGGTGGACCTGGAGGTCCAGAATCACCCTGTAATTAAAGAAAACAGATTACTGCTGTGTTGCTGGTTTTTCCATTTCACTCTCAATCTTTTCTTCATCCTTTCCCTCTCACAAAATCACATACAGTTTATTATTAGGAATGCTTATTGTATAAGTCATCTGAAGTCATATGATAGCTTTGTGAGACAAACAGAAGTCATGATTCATTGGAAATCACCAATAATGTTTGATATCAATGATACAGTAGACAAAACGTGATAAATAATTATTTTTTATTCACTTGATTATTATATAAATGTGTTAATGTGTCTATATCTCTGTTGGAGAGATTGTAAATGTGTGTGTGTTTGTATAGCTGGAAAAATAAGGCATCTGTAACTATAAAACAACCCCAGTTTCCCTGTAACACCTGCAGCCGTGGTCCAATTGACTCATTAGTTTAATGAGTGCTAGTTTTATTCACCACGTTTCAGTGCTTTTAACCACAATCAGCAAATATAAATGGAAAAAGTTAGCGTAAACAACTTTCAGATTCCCCAGAGGACAAGACGTAAACACAATGCTTATTAAATGCAATTATACACGGTCATGGCGGGAAACCATAAAACAAGAATGAAACAAACTGCATGCACTTTTCATCTAAACCTAATTGTCTAGTAGTTTTGAGAAGTTTAGCAAAATAACACTGTTCAATAATATAATCAATGTTATTGAACTGTCAAATACATTACCTTTGGTCCCTCTTTGCCTTTTCCTGGCAAACCGATTTCTCCTCTTAAACCAGGCTCACCGGCTGGACCAGGGGGTCCAGAGGGACCATCTTTACCAGCATCTCCCTAGTGTGATATAGATAACCATAAATTTAGACAGGATGAATTATGATTACAGTTCATATTTACATCAATTTGAGTTAAATACATAGATGGTTGGTGCAAAATAATACAACATATCAAATAAAACATCCACACTGAAAGTTTATTTCAAAAGCTAATTTTCATACCTTCTCTCCTCTCTGTCCAGCAATACCAGGTGGACCGATACTGCCTGGAATACCCTGAAAAAAAACATAAACAACATGTCTACACTTGCAAAGGCAAATAAATAAATAAACACTTAAAATTCCCCTAAATAAATGATTTTGTGAGTTACAATTACAATATGAGATGATTAGAAGAATAAATGGCATGCACCTGTTTAAATGACTAAAAATTGCACGTTTCCTACAATGGATCTTGCATTTTGGATGTCAAAAGCAGGAATTTTTTAAAACGTACCACATTGCCTGGGAGCCCTCGGAGCCCCTGAGGGCCCGTCAATCCAGGCGGACCCTGAAGAGAGTGAAGAATATGACAGTGAAAAGTTCTGAAAGCAATAAAAACATCATGTGTGATAAGAAGACAAACTCACTGGGTCTCCGTGTCTCCCTGCCTCTCCTTTTTCACCAGCATCACCCTTAGGGCCCTGTCCACACAAACAAGAAGAAAAACATCAGACAGCAGCATGTGGAAAACAAAAGAAACATCTCAATTACTGTAAAAATCCCTGACTTTCTCACAGCTATGACTGGAATATGAAAGTATAGGATTAGCAATGATCGTCATATTCAGTAGACTTCGTCTCATGTGAATGAAAGCAAGTCATATGTATCGTAAAACAGCTGGTTAGATGTTGTGTACCGCAGGTCCTGGTTGCCCTCTGAATCCCTGCTCTCCGGGAAGTCCTCTTTGACCCTGGAAATATCAGAGAATGCAAAGCTAATCAGATTGGTTTTAGTAACCGGTATGATATAATACCTACAAATACCTTCAAAGTTTAATTCAAAGTGATAGTCCATCATTTAATCACTTTCATGTCATTCCAAAACAAAATAATGTATTTTAAATCATTTATCCTGTCGGCAACCAGAAAGGTTGTACAGATCCAAATGACTTCCTTAATAGTTTTGTCCAAACATTCTGTCATTTGTTTCCATATTAAAACATTTTCTTGTTCATTCAGTCATGGTGACTTTGTAATCTCCTTTCATAAAATTTACACTGCACTCCAGAAATGAAACCTGGCTCTATTTTAAGATGTCGTCAGGGCGGTTTCTCCAGGAGAAATGATTGCATTTGGCTGAACTAGTGAGAACCGCAGTAATTCAAGAGAGATTTCTCATTTCACACTAATAAATTCAGGTGAGAGAACATACATCATCGTAACAAGCTTGTCTGTGTTTGTGTAAATGATGCATCGCTTGATGTCTGGACTATTTTCGTAGATGAGTGCGTGATGGAAAGAGCTTTCATGAATTCGGTTTTTAAATGTGTATAATATACTATTCAACAATATAATATACCTCATAATGTAATATAGCTAAGGCAGTAGCCCTAGAAAAAGTATTAGAGTGGGAAGGCCAAAAATGGGCAGGTCATGATGTGAATATATAGGAAGTGACCTCATGAATTATTAATTACCCCACAGTGATGTTTTCAGTCATGCTGTCTAATTAATATTCATCAGCCAAACTTTCACCTTGATATCTATAAACTGACATCCTCTGCAGATGTGGTTGAGTTGTCTGGGATTTTAGACTTGCTTTGCTTTATTTTATCATTTAATATTTATTAGTCAAGAGTCAAATATGCAAAAAAGCTCATTTTGGATATGTCAAAACCAAAATGTCAAAAACTTAGAATCAATAGATCATTATTATTATTTCAGCTTCAGTAAACATGTAAATAACATATTGCTTGGCTATTTTTCTATGTTACCGCATGTTCATCTTCCTGCAATTGCACTGATCTGTGGACAGATGCTCGGGATCTGTTTAATAGCTTGGGGCAAAAAGGCACCTTCACCTTCAGATTTCTCCAATAGTGAAATAGCGGTTTTAAAGTGAGCCAACCAAGATACATAATTTCAGTTGATGGGCTGTGACGCCCCTGACCTTCAAGTTTCTTAATATTCCCTTATGCAACACTAAATCACTTAATGTCTGTTGTCAGCTAATGCATAAAACACTTCAAGTGACTGTTCTCAGAAATGAAATGCACATATTTCACCGTTGCTTTTCAGATGAGTTTGTCTTGTGATTCTTCAGACTGACAGCAGACTTCATTAAATCCGCATTAAGAATGCACTTGTAACAGTAACATGATGCTATAAATGAAATCGTTTTTAGAGGCTCAAGAGAATCCTGACTCTCTGCTGCCCTCCTGTGATGGGCTTTACAAGCTGCAAGGGTTGCTTTATTAAATATAAAATTAATTTGGAAGTGTTGGAAACAATAAAAGCTCACCATCTCGCCTGGTTTTCCTTGATCTCCTTTCTCTCCCTTTTCTCCCGGCTTACCCTAAAGACGAGTTAAAACAGTGAATAGACATCAGGCAAAATATGTGGTTCATTATATGATACAAAGGCCCCAAAAAGTGTTTCAAGTAAAGTCACACTTAAAAAGTAATGGATCAAATAACAAAATATCAAACCAAGTGTCATTTAGTTTAAAGAAAGACAGCATAAACACACTGTAAGATGATTAAGTTAGTAGATATACTCAAAATATCTATTAAACTATTCTTAATGTAAGATATAGTATACAAAACATTTAATTACTCAAAATAAGCTCAAAATCAAGTCAAAACTGATGACTTACTGGTTCACCAGGTTCAGGAATCACATTGGCCACCTAAAGAAAATGAAAACACATCACTGTGAAATAATACTGTAATACTATGAATTAAAAGTCACTTTCATCAATAAATGCAGCATCAGCTGAATAAATACATGATTAAAAATATACATATATTTGAGTTTGTCTAATCTATTCCTGTTTTTCTGATTTATTACTAACATTATATATCAGTTTTTATATTTATCATTACTTAAAATATCTATAATTGTTAGGGCTGTCAAACGATTAATCGCGATTAATCACATCCAAAATAATAGTTTATGTTTACATACTATATGTGTGTTTACTGTGTATATTTATAATGTATATATAAATACAGACACATACATGTATATATTAAAAAATATTTATGTGTGCAGTGTTTCCCCTACCATTATATTAGCGGGGCACCCTAATTATATTATTTTCAATACAGCACCAGATTACAACAGAATTCATTTAAGGTTACCTTTACTATAGAACAGGTCTATACAGGTCTATAATCTTTTATTAAACAAACTAAATAACCTATGGTATTTTTCTTATTTACACAACAGCATGTCATTTCTGTCTCTACATGGACGCGCGTCTATAATTTCTCCTCCGCAAAAACGGGATCATGAGTCCATTCATATAAACGGAATTTACTCTATAGCGCGGAATGCCAAAAAGATTAGTCATTTTTTGAATAAATAAATCAAAAGTGCACTAGTGTCTGTGAATACCGAAACGCAACAAGACGGTTTAAATATCAATCCTGCATGTTCCGTTTGCCTCTGTATGTATGAATGGCAGAGACATGGTTTTGTTTACTACATAAATACTGAAGCACACTTGAAGCACGCGTGATGCTCCCGGTTATTTTTCGGCCTCTGCGTCTCACTATATGATGACGTGAACACATAAATTTAATCTTGCTGTGAGAGTCACTTCATGTGAACTTTACCAATTCATTTGAGAAAACTAGCATCATATAATACTGTACACAAACAGAAACTAAATGGCAACCCGTCAAAATAAAAGTACAGTTTAACATGTAACAGAAATATATAAGTCTTCTATTACTTTTGTACAGTAAAATGTAGGTCTTTACATATTCCTATTTCTGTCAAATTCAAATGAAACAATTAAATGACAAAAATAAATATTACTACACGATTAACCACTTAATTGTAGAAAAAAAACTACAATTATTATTAAAACTTTTTAAACTGAATATTAACACTTTTTTTCTTCCATATTTTAATGGTAAACCTCTGTTTGTTTGGCAAAAAAATAAAAGGGTTTAATTTTCATTTGATTAAAAAAATATTTAATGCCTTCATTTGCTTATCAGAAAAAGTAAAAAACACAAGAATTTCTGGGAAAAAAAGAAAAAGATTGCAGGGCCCAAAGATTGCAGTGACGGAAAAATCTGAAGTCCGTCCATCATTTTGACAGATTACACTGAAGGTGATCTAGTTGGTGTCGAGTTGCTGGCGAGGGATCCAGAACAAAAATGAAACTCACGAATGTTTTCCTAGGTTTTTCCTACATATACAGTAAATGAACATACTTTCCAGAAGGCCAACAATTCACTAAAATGTTTTATTGGTCTCATGAAGTATTCTAATTTGTTGAGATAGTGAATTGGTGGGTTTTTGTTAAATGTGAGCCAAAACCATCACAATTAAAAGAACCAAAGACTTAAACTCTTCAGTCCGTGTGCATTGAATTTATTTAATAAACGAGTTTCACAATTTGAGTTGAATTACTGAAATAAATGAACTTTTCCATGACATTCTAATTTATTGACTTAAATATATACTGTAAACACACATATAATATTTAACAATTATGTATTTGTACACAGTATGTCAATAATCAGCTGTACTCACGTTGCCTGGAACCCCGGCTGGACCCCTGGGGCCAATCTCGCCCTGCACAAATGAAAAACAGCAACAAGGAGAGGTTATATCCTCATCCTGTCAGCATGTTAATTATCTCATTAACGACCTCATGCCCTCAGGAAACCACTGCTGACAGTTTAATCCTGAATGTGTGAAACTTACAGCAACTCATGGTCAAAAACAGCTTCTCTAAGCCTTCTTTACTGTATAACTGCTATAATGTTGCTATAGCAAATGCCATTACACAGATGTGACATTTAAAAAAAAAAAAAACTTTTTAAAGTCTTTAAAAAAATTATTAGGTGAATTTCTATTTCAGACATGTCATAATAAATAATAAATTCTATGAAATAACAATAAACACTACCACTTAGTAGTAGTTTTCATCTTCCTAAAAGAAATCTCTTATGCTCACCAAAACTACATTTATTCTAAATTGATCAAAAATCCAGTACAGAAACATTGCAAAAAAAAAAGTAGCATTGTGAAATATTACTACATTTTAATGGAATGTCCATCAGAAATCATTCTAATATGCTGATTTGCTGCTCAAGAAACATTTCTTATTATTAGCAATGTTGAAAACTGTTGCACTGCTTACTATATTTTTAGGAACTGTGTATTTTTAGGATTATTTGATGAACAGAACAGCATTTATTTGCAATATAATGTCTTTACTGTCAGTTTTGATCAATTTAACGCATTAAAGTAATTTATTCCTATCTCTCTCTATATATATTTATACTGTACATGTATAATCGTTTGATAGATGCATTAAACAAAATTTGTCATGTTTTTATATGTATATGTGACCCTGGACCACAAAACCAGTCATAACGGTCAGTTTTTTTTTTTTAATTAGATGTATACATCATAAATAACAAATATATAAGCTTTCCACTGATGTATGTTTTGTTAGAATAAGACAATATTCGGCCGAGATACTATTTGAACTATTTGCAAATCTGGAATCTGGAAAAAATAAATAAATAAATAAAATAAAAAATGAGAAAATCACCTTTAAAGTTGTCCAAATGAAGTTCTTAGCAATGCACATTACTAATCAAAAATTTTTGATATATTACGGTAGGAAATTTACAAAATATCATGGAACATGATCTTTACTAAATATCCTAATGATTTCTGTCATAAAAGAAAAATCAATAATTTTGACCCATGCAATGTATTGTTGGCTATTGCTACAAATATTCCTGTGCTACTTATGACTGGTTTTGTGGTCCAGGGTCACATATGTATATTCAATAAAGCATAAGCCTTTATATTAAAAGTTTGTTTTCTTTTTTACTTTCTCTTGTCTCTCACCTTGTCTCCTTTCTCTCCTTTCGAGCCAGCAAGTCCATCTTTTCCTCTCTCACCCTACAAGAAAGAAGGAGGGATGAAATCTGACAAAAAATGGCTCAAACAAAAATAAAAATGATGCTTAAACTGACATTAATAAGATTAGTTCACCTCATGCAGAATGTGATTTCTTATAGTTTTCCTCACAATCTTTGCAGTGAAATATAGGCTGAACATGTTTACATGCGAAGCACCCAAGTGAATAGATGAAGGTTGTTTTTTTTTTTGTTTTTTTTTACAGTAGAGCCTGAGATTTTCACAAATCAATGTGTATTGATTCTGTTAAATCAATAAAACATCTAATTTTGACTTCAAACCAGTAATGTCCATATAGTTCTCTCTTACTTGGCTTCCTCTCTCTCCTTTGGGTCCCACTGGGCCGAGCTCTCCAGGCAAACCAGGCACTCCCTGAGACAAAGCAAGACACAAAGCGAAAGACAGTTGTTTTATGTGTCCTCCTGTCAAGGCTCTGTCAAGTCTGATTTAAGTTTTACTTCCCGCACCCGTTCACCAGGAGGTCCTCGTGGTCCTGGTGGGCCTTCTTCTCCCTGAGAAAAAGAAACTGGCATTGGTGACCAAAAAAAAAAAAACAGATTTTCAACCTTTAAATCAACAGCCCATGCCACCACTTTACCTTCGGCCCTGGTTTACCAGGAAAGCCGTCCTGTCCGGGTTCTCCTCTTTGCCCCTAAATGGAAATACACAATTATTAAAAACAGAATCCAGTGCAACAAAAACACAAAAGAAAAGGTCAAAAACCAGATCTGGCCTTTAGACGGGTTTATAAATGATGAAGTTCTGTCTCCACAGAGCTCCACAGTTTGCCTCATTAAAACAGCTCTAACCTTCTCGCCGTCGTTTCCGGGTTCACCATCCAATCCATCTTTTCCTGGCAGGCCCTGAAAAATAATTACTGTTAGAATCATTGCTTCAAGTTTTTTGCACTAAAAATGAGCGTTGAGTTAATAGAGCAACAGATTATGAGAGTGTGTGGACAGTATGTTTGAGTTGTCAATGACTCACTGGTTTTCCTGCTTCTCCTGGTTTTCCTGAGAAACCGATTTCACCTGGTAATCCCTGTAAGAACAAACAGATGAGTTTAATATATCAGCTACTATTATGTGGCTCTAGTTTGAAAATAAAAACACTTGATAAATGAATTATTTTGGTGCATGTGAACTTACTGGAGGTCCTGTTAGTCCAGGGCTGCCAGGAGGCCCAGGAGGCCCCTGAGGACCCTAAAAAATATAAAATAAAATCGGAAATTTAGTTTTTTTAAAATTAGTTTTATGTAATCAGTCCATTCAGTTTTCTTTACTAAAAAGTAACAATATTGTGTTTTCACTGCATGTGTTTTCCCTTTTAATCTGATTGATGTTTATTTCCTCTGGTAACCACTAGAGCTCACTGTTACTCACTGTAAAAAAAGACTTTTTTCATTAAGATAATAATGTTGAGAATGCCATATAGGCATAATGCTCATACTATTTTTGAATAGCAGACTGTTTCATTATGCATGACATACATGAATGACATACTATTTGTTAAAATATATACTGTTGCATTCTACTGTAAAGTAGAGTATACGTGAGCAGTATGTTAGTATTTCATTCCAAACATAAAACCACACTAGAAAGGAAAAATAAAGGGCAAAGAGCTGGACATAGAGTGAGAACAAATGTTTTGGTGGTTCTTACAGGTGGTCCTGGAAGACCATCGACTCCTGGCAATCCTGATTCACCTTTTTTACCCTGGAGAAACAGAGAAGATGATGTCTCATGTCTGTGTTAGGTAAAAGCAAAATAAAGGAGATAAGAAATAAAAAGAGATATTTGTTTAAATAATAATATAAAATAATAATAAAAAAAAAAACTTTAATAATATTTATAAATAAGTAAAAAGATAATAAAGACAATGAATTAAGGTGATATTTAATAAAATTATATAAAACAAAATTCATTTTTTTTTAAACACTTGGTCTGATTGATCAGATAAAGTGGTATTTAATATAATAAAAATACAAATAAAAATAAAATTCATTTTTTTAATCACTTGATCTGATTAATCAGATAAGGTTATATTTAATAAAATAAAATAAATTCAGCTTTTTTAACTGCTTAGTTTGAATGATCAGATAAGGTGATATTTAATAAAATAAAATAAAATAAAATAAAATACATTCAGTTTTTTCCCAATTGCTTGGTCAGAGTGATCAGGTAAGCTGATATTTCATAAAATAAAATAAAATAAAATAAGTTCAGCTTTTTTTTAAATTACTTGGTCTGATTGATCAGATAAGGCAGGGGTGTCAAACTCCGGTCCTGGAGGGCCGCAGCCCTGCAGAGTTTAGATACAACTCTAATTAAACACACCTGATTCAACTAATCAAGTCCTTCAGGCTTAATTGAAAACTGCATAGTATGTGTGTTGGAGCAGGGTTGGAACAAAACTCTGCAGGGCTGCTGCCCTCCAGGAACTGAGTTTGACACCCCTGAGATAAGGTGATATTTAATAAAATAATATAAAATAAAATAAATTCAGTTTTGTTTAATTGCTTAGTCTGATTGATCAGATAAGGTGATATTTAATAAAATAAAATAAAAATAAAATAAAATTCAGGTTTTTTTAATCACTTGGTCTGATTAATCAGATAAGGTGATATTTAAAAAAATAAAATAAAATAAATTCAGCTTTTTTAATTGCTTAGTCTGATTGATCAGATAAGGTGATATTTAATAAAATAAAATAAAATTCATTCAGCTTTTTTCCAGTCGCTTGGTCAGAGTGATCGGGTAAGGTGATATTTAATAAAACAAAATAAAAAAGCTTGTTTAATCACTTGGTCTGATTTTTCAGATAAGTCGATATTTAATAAAGTACATTAAAATTGGTCAGACTGATCAGATATGGTGATATTAAATAAAATCAAATCAGCTTTTTTAATTGCTTAGTCTGATTAGATAATATCACTTTTTTATATAATGACTATGAATGAAACAATCCATTAGAGGCATAAAAAGAGTTGCACTGCCCTCTGCTGGACAAACAGCAAATCACACTTAAGGTAATTTTGTTCTGTTCTATAGTCAATACAAATTAGAACATGCAAAGTAACCAATAACATTTAAGATCCTAAGAGTGAAGTTTCCTTTCCTGTGTTGACACATTTCCAACAGAAACAGGATGCTGGGGCCCGACATATAGAAGGGCTCATATTTTCTTAATAAAAATAGCCAACAGCCTATATTTGTGGTCACAGTCACAGACTATGATTTGCTACTTGCGATTGCTAGTCGGTTTTAGGGATATGTTCAGTCTAAAGAACACTTGAATATATGTGGGCTCAGAGCTTTTAGACACTGACTACATGCCACAAAAATACATTTTTGATCAAGGGTTTAAGAGGTTAAGAGCAATGGGGGGTAAAATGATTTCCTTCACATTTACGTTTGTTCAGGAAACTCAGTCACTGACGTTTACATACTAACACTTCAACATCCCCTGCTGCTGGCACATGAGATAGGAAAAGTAGTTGAAGGTATTACAGTGATAAGAGCTTAAAATAGAGTAGGAAAAAGAGAGAGAAACACTTTTTAGTGTCTCACTCAGGGCTTCCTGCTGCTCTGCAGTTGTGCGTCATTCTACACTCACTCAAACGCCACCCGCACCGTTTCCGAGCCGAGCGCTAGATCTGTTAGATTCCCTCTCTAAGAGCTCCTGACAGAGTTTCCCGCTGGGACCAAGAGAACTTGGGCTACACTCAAAACACCTGCAACCCCGCTGAGCTACAACACTGAGATACAGGAACTGTGCACCCAAAATGAAAATTCACATTTGCAAGGATAAAAATTATCATAAAAGTAGTCAATATGACTCATGCATACAACAGCTTTGTGACTGAATCTGGTTTACTTGTTATAGCTGGACTATTGGCTGGTTTTTGAAGGGTTCTGGGCACTTTTCAAACAGCCATCCAGTTAAGACCAGCTGTGCCATTTGGGAGGCCAAAGAATTGGATGCTTCATGTTAATATTTTTTTAGCAGGATATTCACAGAAAATCAAGAATCAATGCCTTAACTGGCCAAGTACAGCGTGTCTTCATGTGGCATATTTGAAATCATCAGACTTAAAGGCACAGTATGAAACAAAGAAAGAAACAAAAAAGTAGTTTGATTATTGCTAGGCCAAAAAAAAAATCACGAAAATTTTTTTTTTATATCAGTCGATATCAATACATATCATGATAAATGTCAATTTTTTTTTATTTCTTTTCAAGTTTAAAGATCTTTGCTACAATGTGACCATTTTTTTTCTTAAAAAAATAAATATAATTTCTTAGTTCTGCATGCTTTAATGAATAATATTATTTTACATCAAGAAACAGATGTTCATAATCAAAATCAGTAATATCTGTAAAAATTGTAGCAACCTCATTTTTATATGGTGAAATTTTATTATGCTGTTTTTTTTTAATTAACCATTGTTTCATCCATAGATCATGATAATAACAGTTAAAACCACAAATATAGCACCTAAATACCATGGTAAAAATGTAATATGATTCCTAGGTATTTGTATGAAAAACAGTAGTCTAAATACATTTAGTATAAATGCATAAACACTATAGCTTAATCGCAAAAAAAAAAAACAAAAAAAAACTGTAATTATATTTCATTACTTCTCCTTCAATACATTTAAGCCTTTTCTGCATTAATTATATAATAAAATTGGACACAAATATACTCACATTTCTGATACCACTGTGCAGTTAGTGGTACTATAGTAAATCTATAGTAAATGATGGCGATTCGTTGATTAAAAAGCCTTTGCGCACAGTTTGTCTCTTGTTTGTCCGGTCCTGGAGGGCCGCAGCCCTGCAGAGTTTAGATGCAACCCTAATTAAACACCTGATCCAACTAATCAAGTCCTTCTTTTGAACTTTTGGACCAGGCCTTTTTTTTTTTTTATATTCAATTATTATTTTCTCTTGTGGACTATATGTAAACATCTGAACATGTGAAATATCTTATTCAGGTCAGTACTAAATAAACAATAACATGCATTTTGTATGATCCCTCTTATTTTGGTAAAATAATTAACATTTTGCAGATTCTGAAAGGAGGATGTAAACTTTTGACCTCAACTGTATATACTGTTATAGTGTGGTAACATTTTAAATTAACTTTCATTTTTATTTATTCTTGCGGTTTCTTTATAGTTTAATTTACAGCAATTTTTATGCTTTTTGTTTCTGGGTAGTTTTTAGCATGTTTTAGCATGTTTTTTATTACATTTAATATATCAAGGTTTTATAACATATAACTCACACTCTCAGAAAAAAGGTACAAAAGCTGTCTCTGGGATGGAACCTTTCCATAAGGTACACTTTTGCACCTTTTAGGTACTAATGTATACACTCTAGATTCTATACCTTAAAGGTACCAATATGAATGCTTAAGGTACAAAGGTGTACCTTCTGAAAAGTTACTGCCTCGGTGACAACTTTTGTACCTTTTTTTTCTGAGATTGAAGGAGGAAAAAAACACCTCAGTTTTATTTAGAGACCCCAAAAGGATTGTTTTACTATTATTATTATTATTATTATTATTATATTATATATATATATATTTTTTTTTTGTATTCATTTGAAAAGGGACCATGCAAAATGTTAACATAAATGTTTCCATTTCATGCATTTTCAATTTTCATATGCAATTCAATTGCATATTCAATTCCATTTTATGCATATTCAATTTTCAGATGCCAATTTTCATCTGTCTCTTTCTGTATAGACAGTAAACTTGAAAAATCCAGAATATGTTCAGTTCTGAATGCATCTCAAAATATTACTAACAATATAAGTTATATATCATGACCTGAAAAACCCTTTTGCTGGTTAAAGTATAACATATTAATCAGACGACAAAAGCCATGCAGTAGATTGTGTAAAATGGTCTTTTCAGCCCATTTTTCAAGTTTTGATCATGCTGAAAATGTTGCATATCAAATATGATACAGTAGGCTTTATAAAGTTAAATTCATTTCAGGTAACTGCCAAGGCAACATTTCTAATTTTCATTTAGTTTGAGTTTTTAGTTTAATATTTATAGTTTATTTTATTTCAATTAACAAAACTGATTTTTTAATAGCTTTAGTTAATGATAACAACACTTATGGATTATTGAAGAAAGTCATATTAATTTGGTACAACATGAGGGTGTGTAAATAATGGCAGAATTTTCATTTTAACAAATAAAACTTGTCTGTTTGCTTGATTTTTTTTTTCATTTTGGAGCTGTTCTCCAAATACCATTATTATTTTTGCCAAGAAACAATGTTTTCCAAGTATTCCGAGAACATTTTAATGATGCTGTCATCTCATCAGTTCGAGGGCATCTGAGAGCGTTTGAACATCTCCTGTCTCTCTTCCTAACGAGCTCCTCGCTTTAATCTGACCCCACGAGCACTCAAAAATATCAGAACATGCACCGAGATCTGCGCTTTCCAGCCAGTCTCTATGGTTACCACAGATCAGGCTCTAGAACATCTCACATCTCCATTAAAAACAGCCTAGATGGATTGTTACAATAAAATACAATTGTCCTACCCTTGGTCCGTTCTCACCCGGCTCACCGGGCAAACCTTGAGGTCCAAGTGGGCCCTGAAGAAAAACAGCATAAACAATATGCTAATTAAAAACAATGAAGTACACAACAATAGCAGACAGAGGAAAATATGATGCTTCTTATTTTCCTAAACAGACCATGAATGTGATACTTCATGATGTACAGTGACCCCAAAAATTTTCAGGACACTTGAGGCCCACTTAAAAAGTCAGTTAATGTTTGAGTTTAACTTTATTGTCCATTCTGTTTGTCACAGAATGGAAATTTGACATGTAAATACATTCCCATAAGTGCTTACACATTGACACAAACACAGAGTTAAACAAAATTATACTTGCTACATCATTCCTTGAAACATTTAAAACAATAGCGCCATAATGCCAACCATTTTCTTAGATTGATTTCATTTAAAATTTGCAGTTTAAAATAATCACTGTTCATTATTCTGCAACCAGATGTGAGGAACAGATCAGGCTTTTCTCAGAACTAACTTCACTTTTCATCCTCGATATGCAGTTTTAAAACAATAAAATTAGTTTGAAAGAGCATTAAATCACAAAACATATCTTACAGGAGGTCCAGAGGGACCGTCCGCTCCTGGGGGTCCTCGTTCACCAGGGGCGCCCTGAAAACAAACACACACATACACAGTTACGAGAATGTTCAACAGAAGTGAGGTTCAAGACTCTTCTTCTCAACAGATTGTACACTTACATTCTCCCCCTTGAGTCCTGCCAGCTGAACCTGAGGAAAAACAGATGAAGCCATGAGCATCCCAATACTGCTGTTTTACAATGTGAAGGATCATTTCATTTCAGAATTGAAATTTCCTTATAATTTATTCACCCCTACGTCATTCAAGATGTTTATGTGTTTCGTCCTTCAATTGAAAAGAAATTAAGATTTTTAAGGAAAACATTCCAGGATTTTTCTCCATATAGTAGACTTCAATGGGGATCAATGGGTTGAAGGTCCAAATTGCAGTTTTAATGCAGCTTCAATCCCAGTCGAGGAATCAATACCTAGCGAAACGATCTGTCATTTCCAAAAATATATATATAAAAATGTATATACTTTTTAACCACAAATGCTCTTTCCAATGTAATCACGTTGGAAAGGTCATGCGTGACGTAGACAGAAGTACTGACCAAGTGATTACAAAGCGAACATGCAAAGAAAGCCAAACGTCCTTTACAAAAAATAAAGGGTAAAACAATGATGTCAGACGATTTTGAAGTTGGAGGAGAAAATGAGATGGAAAATGAGAGAGCTCTGCACGGGCCTAAAATCTAGGCCCTAGCCCAGCCCTGGCCCGAGATGCTTAGGCCCTAGCCCAGCCCTGGTCCGACAGCTTATCAGAATTCTTGGCCCGAGTCCAACCAGAGCCTGTCTTTTTTTGCCCTTCCCCCAAAACAACTTATACTACTGTTTTAGCTATTAAAGGAGAAGTCCACTTCCAGAACAGCAAGATAGATACGCTAGACAAGACCCTTCTCCCTCAGCTGGGATCGTTTACAACTGCATTTGGGATTGTTTGAAGCCGCATTCAAACTGCATTTTGGAAGTTCAAACTCGGGGCACCATAGCAGTCCATTATATGGAGAAAAATCCTGAAATGTTTTCCTCAAAAAACATGATTTCTTTACGACTGAAGAAAGAAAGACATGAACATCTTGGATGACAAGAGGGTGAGTACATTATCTGTAAATTGTTGTTCTGGAAGTGGACATCTCCTTTAAAATAGTTCAGTTTTGTATGAAATGGCAAAATTATATATTTCGTTCCGTTATTTTATTAAGTCAATTTAGAAAAAACGTTTGGAACATTTTTATTCATTTTTTTGTTTTTTAAAGTAATGCCTAAGCAACCAGCGGCAGACTTGATCATAGCCTATGTCTGATTAATTTAGCCTTCTCAAATCATCACGACTTGTCTAAATTTAAATCTACAGATATAAAACAGCTCAAGCATATCACAATGTTGAGTGTAATGAGTGGAAGCTGAAGCGCGCTTTACAGGACGTGGAGGCGCGATCACTTGCATTGTAAACTACATTTATTTGTGTGCACTCACAATATCAACAAAATTTTGTGCTTTAAAATAAAGAAGAAGAAAAAAAAGAGGATGCGCTTTCTGCAGTTTCGGTTTTGAGCAGGCACGCTTCTGACAAACCGAAACTCAGCGAATACTTGCTTCAATGACTTGATAAATATATCTATAGAAAGCTCTGAATCACTACTTTAAAAAGAAATCATTCAAATCTAAAACAAAAACACTTTCATTATAAAATCCCTAAAGATGCATTTCTCTCTAAAGGCGCATCCAGTGAGGAGATGGCGAGTCAGGATCATCAACTTCATCTTGCGATACTTACTCAGAAAACACTAGTTTATTAATAAGCAATTCAAACATCGCCTTACTATTTCCCCCAACACATTCATGGTAATTATTTTTGCCGGTGCTTTGCTTTCCAGCAGCGCTGAAGGTGCGATCGCTGCTGCTGACGGGAAACTAAACACCGTCCGAGCCGCTCTTGACAGTCACAGTAGCCTGGTTTTGTGTTGTTTCCACTAGTGCGGCAAATTTGTTTTCATAACCATAATTAATGGATGTCTAAAATATTAAAAATAAGGAGAAGCCTAAAACAAGCCTGATGCCCGGCCCACGTCTGAGCTATGACGTGAAAACTGGCCCGAGGGGCATAAATAATAAAGAAGAACTAACCACACATAACCTTTCCAATGTGATTACATAATATACGAAGTCATGTATCGCAGAGCTAGTGCAATAGTGCAAGCATTTGTGGTTAAAAAGTATATAAATGTTTGTTTTGTTTTTTTGACTGATTGTTTCACTAGAAAAGACCCATATTCCTCAGCTGGGACTGTGTACAGCCCTTTGAAGCTGCACTGAAGCTGCAATTTAGACCTTCAACCCGTTAGCCACCACTGAAGTCCACTACATGGAGAAAAATCCTGCAATGTTTTCCTCAAAAACTTTTTTTTTCGACTGAAGAATCCTGGATGACATGGGAGTGAGTAAATGATTGGAAAATTTTAATTTTAATTAATCAATCAATGAATCAAACAAACAAACATCTTACCGCATCGCCAGGCAATCCAGCAGGACCTCGTTCACCCTATTAACAAACACAGTGTTTATTAAGCAGCAAAATTTTAACTGATCTATTCAATGCAGTTTAAAACCCCACAAAGGGTGATTCGATATTCTGAGTGGAGTTAAACCAGAGAGAAACCATCTGTACTACAACATGTGACAAAGTAGCATTTCTCATTTTGTTTGAGAAAGTCATTTCCTTTGTGGGTATGGGACAGTGAACAAGAGATAAAATGACACAGACTGGTTGAATTTTGGAATGTCTGTCTTTGTGGATGAGCTTGAGAAATAGACATATGATACAAAACTATAATTTTCCAAAAAAGATATATGTGTTTTGAGGGTTTTATGGGAAACAAGGAACAGTCAAATACGGGTCAACTATCTAAGAAATACAAAAGGAAACACTGTACAAAATAACTTCGTATGAGTTTGGAACAAATTGAGGGTGAATAAAAAAAAAATTGCCCAGATCTTTCAAAGTCAAGCAACGAGTGTCTCAAATAAAATGTCTTTATACCTTTTCTCCTTTGACTCCACTTGCACCAGGAGCACCAATCAGCCCCCTAGGACCCTGGTTTCAGAGTAAATGAGAGAAAGAGAAGACCTTACTTACTTGACCTAAGCAAAAACGTGATACAAGTTCATAATATCTTGTACATCCAGTGCACATGCATGCTGAGCAAAATGGTACATGACAAATTATATGCATTATAAAATGCTCAGAATACTTACGTCTTTTCCTGGAACACCCGGTTTCCCTGGAAACCCATCTAAACCTGGTTCACCCTAAACAACATTTGAAAGTGAGACGTCATCAGATGGATAATTATTATATTATCGTTAGAAATGCTGAAAATTCAGCTTTGCACAACAGGAATAAATTACATTTTAAATTGTAATAATATCTCACAATATTACTGTTTCTTTGAGCATAAAAAACTAAATCTTACTGCGCCCAAACTTTTGAAAAGTACTATATATGCAAAATGCCATTATGTATTCCAATTTTGCAATGATAATTTCATGAATGTCATCTTGATAAATTAATATTATAGTACATATGCAGTTTACTCTGTTTTATGACCACCATTAGTATGCATCCGCTAAGAGTATGTCATGTCCAAAGTCCCCATTTTTATTCCCAGTTTCTAATTTTATGTCCCATAAACAGCATACAGGTTTGGAATGACATCTTCAATTTTTTGGGTGAACTATTCCTTTACCTTTATGTGTGTTTGTCTAG
Organism: Labeo catla; assembly: GCA_012976165.1. NCBI lineage: Eukaryota > Metazoa > Chordata > Actinopteri > Cypriniformes > Cyprinidae > Labeo > Labeo catla. The sequence goes on from VONZ01000538.1 coordinate 225,033, forward strand.
ACAGGTGTTTCGTTTTTAATACAGAAAACAGCAGCAGGAAACTGACTGACAGGATGGAAATGTGACCATAACATGACAAAAACATGTGCAATATGCACTATGCAGAGCCTGCGGTTTCAGGTCAGAAATTCAGGAAATATAACAGATGGTGGATGCGTTCGCATGATGAATTTATTTTGAATTCAGGGCCATTTGAGTTCAAATGAAAAACCATTTGCACAAAAGCATCATCTGATATATCCTGTTCCAATGAACCATGCATTCGGTCTAAAAATATATCCACTCACTCCATTTGCACTAAATTACCAGCATTCTTACTTAAAAGTAATGCGTTTTGGCCAAAAACTAATCTTATTTTTCACATTAAAATATTTAACATAATAATACAGCTGTGAATAGTTGTAAAATATTTAGTTTGAGCATCCCAACCAGCCAAATACAGCAACATCAGCTCAACCAATGGCATGAGTTGTGGGTGGGGCTATGTGTTTGCCAGCCAATGACAGACGTGAAGTTATGTGAACCTGTATCATTATTTTTGAAGTTCCATTTTGTGACTCTAGTGGTGCAAATGTGCTTCATCTTTAACTTCTAAATTATTTTCAGGAAAGTCAAATTTGTCTTAAAAGCTCTCAGTGTGCATGCGGGGGCGGACCGACAGACAGACTGAAGAATGACGGCAATGCTCTACCGTGTGAAACTGTTCTTAGACCGCTCTGACTGCACAACGCCCCCACAGAACAGGATATATGGAGTCTGCATCAGCGCTGTGACATCTGTTTGAGTTATTAGTCTGCCTGCATTCACTCTGTAGAAATATTCCCTCTGTAGCGTTTGAATCTGACAGGTATGTACAGTACTTTGTGACAATGACTAGTTTGGGCTCCGTCCAACTTATTCCAAAGCATCAAAACTAAAACAGGGGCGCTGACAAGAGGAAGACAAGTGGTACATTGTCCCAGGCCTTTTAGTGGGCAGAAGGAGGTCTGCAATGACAGACTAAACTAGATTTTTTAATTTTCCCAAGACAATGAGAGTACTTTACATGCAAAACATCTGCTGCATGGTTTTAGGAAACATTCACAATCGCATTAGGGGGTTGTTCAGATCACTAAGCCTAAGTAATAATGTTTGTGTTAACATAATTGTTATGATTGACAGGTGTCCGTCATCCCTTACCCTTTCTCCAGAAGCTCCTTTGTCTCCTTTAACTCCAGCGATACCCTGATGTAAAACATAACAAACTCAGTATGTCACAAACTTCACAGAGAAGAACACTGAACACACTACAATCTGTCCTGAACAGATGCAACACAAAATTGTGGATGCAAAGTCTTTATTTCAGTTTGTGATCATCTATTTAAGCTGGTTTCAACTGCAAAAAATTAATCATTAAACAAGTAAATAAATAACAGTCCAATAAAATACAAAATTTATTAAAAAATTATGATTAAAAAGTCAAAAAATCATGATTAAGAAGTCGCAATTGTAAAATATAAAGATGCATTTATCATAAACAAAGTTGCAACTGTGAAATATGAAGTAGCAATTACTGATAGAGTCATAAGTACATTTCTATTGCAATACTCAGGGATGGAAATGGGCTTTCATTATCATTGGTACATGGTTTAAACACACAGGTTATACTTACAGACACCCCTTGAGGACCCGGTGATCCAGGTAGACCAGCATCACCTTGGATACCCTAAATAAAAATAGGTCAAAAGGGCCAGATCATGGTTAAAACTACATAAGAACACCTAGCACAGTGTCAGAAATTAGTTTGTCAGCAGAAAGTGATCAAACTAAAATTATGAGAAAATTATGCCAGAAAAAGGCCAACAGCAAACAAACAGAAATCTAGAATTAATTGCATTATTTACAGTAGATTTAAGGGCTTTTTATGCCTTTAATGAGACAGGATAGTGGAGAACTGACAGGAAATCGTTGGGTGAAGAGAGGGGGGCGGGATCGGCAAAGGACCTCGAGACGGAAATCGAAATCGGGTCGCCGTGAGCACAGTTGCGCTGTATGTCGGCGCACTAACCACTAGGCTATAGGCGCCAACATTTACAGCAGATTTGATGTTGTTTTTATTTTAAAAGTGACATCAACATGACAATTACTTTTAAAGGTGTAATTTTAATTTTTTTTTTTTAGCATTTATCATCACAAAATCACTTCACATTAATATATATCATATCTTAAAGTCGTCATGAAATCAGAATTGAAGTCTTTTGGCTTTTATTATGAATACGTTAGCCCTAAGGTTATTTATAAGTTAAAGTGTTTCAAAACAATGACAAAAGTCGTATTTACAAGATATAAGCATTCAAAACTTACAGTCTCTAACTTCCACCAATATGGACCAACGATTTTGATGACATCACCCTGCACTTCAGCTTCTCATCAAATTTTCTGTAAAATCAAATTCCTTCTAGAATCTGAAGCATCCCACCCCTACACTATAAATAGATGCTGAACCTGCATCTGAAATTAGTCACTTGTTTACAGAATTAGTATTTTCTGCACGGTGAATGGCACTGGGTTGACACGCACTGGGTGTCACGCGACCGCTGTCACTGCGTGGCTGCCATACACTGTCAAATTCAGCTATACTGAGCTCAACGGCTCAGACTCAAGCTGCGATAAAAACAAAACGCTATTTGTCATTTAAAAAAGGGGGCAGGATTGCTTGATATGTCCTGCCCTGTCTTCCTGTTTCAGTTGAAATTACATCAACACATAGAATAACACTGCACGTTTCAAAGCACTTCAGTGGACCTTTAATGACAACAGCCTTTTTGGACTCAAAATGACAAAACAATTGCATTTCGTAAGGCAAATATTGACTATATGTAACCCTGGACCACAAAACCAGTCTAAAAGCTGAATAAATAAGCTTTCCATTGATGTATGGTTTGTTAGGATAGGACAATATTTGGCCGAGGTACAACTATTTAGCAATCTTGAATCTGAGGTGAAAAAATATTGAGAAAAATCACCTTCAAAACTGTCCAAATGAAGCTCTGAGCAATGCATATTACTAATCAAAAATTAAGTTGATATATTTACAACAGGAAATTTACAAAATATCTTCATGGAACATGATCTTTACTTAATATCCTAATGATTTTTGGCATAGAAGAAAAATCGATCGTTTTGACCCATACAATGTATTTTTGGCTATTGCTATAAATATACCCATGCACATGGTCCAGGGTCACAAATACAGTATGTTAATTTCTGACACTAGTTTAATCAAAAATATCCTTACTCCTCTGTCTAAAGGAGGTCTTACCTTTGGTCCGAGAGGTCCAGGTAACCCAGCTTCACCTGAAACTCCTTGTTCACCCTGTTCATCAACATGTTTGGTCAATAGACTATAACTATCAAATTATACCTTCAACCGCATACAAATAAACCTTCTGTCACTCACTCTCTCTCCTCTGTCGCCTTTTTTCCCAGCCAGACCAGGTAAACCATCTGATCCCTAAAAAGGCCCAAAAGTAAAATAAATATTAATGTAACTTATAAACACACCTATGGAATCAAGAATGTTTGGACAAACTTAGATAAAAAAGGTCACATGCATCACATTAGATACACCGGCACTCAAAAGTTTGGGGTCAGGTCAAGTTTTTTTTTTTTTTTTTCAGCAAGGATGCATTGAAGATTTTTACATTGTTAAAAAATATACAGAATATTTAAAAAAAAAATGATAAGTTACGTATTTATCTATAAATCACGTTTTCCACAAAAATAAGCAGCACTGTTTTCAACATTGATTATAATCAGAAGTGTTTCTTGATCAGCAAATCAGCGTATTAGAATGATTTCTGAAGGATTATGTGACACTGAAGACTGGAGTAATGATGCTGAAAATTCAGATTTGCATCACAGAAAAAACATTACATTTGACAATATATTCAAATAGAAAACAGCTATCTTAAATGGCAATATTTCACAGTATTACTGTTTTACTTTGGTCCTTTAAAAAAAAAAATTCTCTTACAAGCCCCAAACTTTTGAATGGTAGTGCAAGTTAACTACAAATGGCATTTCATGTTGTTTGTATCTACACAAGTGCGTCTTACTCTTTCTCCTCTTTCACCTCTGGCTCCACGTTCACCACGCTCGCCACTGTCCCCCTGTGGAAGGAGACAGAATTTCAGCACGGCTTTAAAACAAGATGTCACATGACTTTGGACATGGCCATAAGTGGCCCCCGAAACGTCTCATCCTTTAGCATGTTATACATGTTCAACGAGGCCAAATGTGTTCCTGTGAAAAATCTAACCATATTTTTCTAAACAAGATTATCAAACCAGCCAACCAAAAACTCACCGTCTGTTTTTGCTTGAAATGATCATCAGACATTACAATGGTTTTTCCATCTTTGTACGCAAAGAATCACATACTACAGGCTTGTGAGAAAAGACAAAAAGAGGCCAACGGCAGCTAGTGTAGTTTTCTGGTCAGTACCATTAATCACACATTACTTCTAAACACCTCTAAGGAAACCTAAAGAAACCTTTGCCATTATATCTTGCCTTTCAGGCATCTCGTGCACTCCAGGGAATCGCCTGGAATTCTGAGAGTAGAACCGTAAAAAGAAAAAAGCTTTTATGACCTGATTATAGTAATGACTTCACACGCTGCAGCTGGCAGCCTGATAGCATGTAATTACTCTCAAACTTCTTTACACTTCAATAAAGTCAACCGATAACTGACAAAATGCCATCAAAAGGAAAGTAACACAACAAAACGACTACAATCTTGAGAACTGAGAAATGCCAGACAGCATATAGTGGATGCAAATTTGTTTGATTTTTAATTTGTTTCTAATGAAGTTATGTATTAAAGCTAGTTTCCAAAAATATACAAGTAAAATTTCAGTACAGTAGCAGCTGGCTTAAATGAACCATATTCATCATAGATAAGCTACTGATGCAAAAGCAAAAGGAAAATCCAGTCCAAGGAAATCCAGAATGCAATGTAGAGATGTTGAAGTGTCATTAAAAACAGTTTAACCAAACACTAATTTTGCAACATCTGTAACTTTTCTGCATGACTTTTCAAAAGCATCACAGCTTCGACAAACAACATTTCAGTGTTAAGGATTGACAAAACAACCACATAAAAGGGTTTAAGAGAGACAGAGACAGAGCAACACCTCAAACACAAACATGCGTTTGCGGCATCATGCATTTTAACTAGCCAACTCCTCAATATACTGCTAGCTGACATTATAACACATGGATACATGTGAGTACACAGACACACATTCACAAAGAATGAATACACGTATACATACACGCATGGACACTCATGCAAAACACTGACACACAAACCCCGAGAAATACACACAAGCAATTGAAAATCATGCATAACAACAAAAAAAATAGTTGTAAAACTTGCGGCCACAATGCTAATGTTTTCTGAATGGTTGCTTACTGGCCCATATGGCTTAGGTTCTTTCTTTATTGTAAGTCTACAGGATTTTTTCCACCTAATTTATTGTCTGCCGTTTAAAAATTAGTATTCTTAGTATTTATTATTTTTGTCTTTTGTATTTTTGTCTTAAATCAAGATAAAGTTACTCGAGAAGGAAAATGACTTATGAAATACTGTTTCTGGAAAAAAAAAAAAGTAAGTTTTGTTAAAATCTGTCAGTACAGTAAGAAAAATTATTATTCTCCCTTTGAATTAAGTTTGTGTTATCCCACTGACAGATATGTTTACTTGTTTTCTAAATGAACTCACTCCACAGGACTTAATATAATTTCTCTCATTCATGTCATTCCTCAATCGTAAGACTTTGGTTCATCTTTAAAATACGTATCAAGATATTTTTTACTAAAACCTGAAAGCTAGGCAACTAAAACCTAGTTAATCCAAAAAGGTCACACTGCAAAAAAGATTTTCTATCTTGTTTTTCATTAAAATTATCTAAACATTCTTAAATCAAGATGCATTTATACTTGGGATGGAGAATTTGTTAAGGCATTAAGTCTAATTTTCTGAAATTTTGATCAAAATTAAGTGAGTTTGTACTTAAAGGAACACTCCACTTTTACACTTCGATTCCATTCAGTCGATCTCCGGGTCTGGCGGTAGCACTTTTAGCATAGGTTATCATACATCAATGAATCTGATTAGACCGATAGCATCTTGCTCAAAAATGACCATATATAATGACAATATTTTTCCTATTTAAAACGTGACTCTTCCGTAGTTACAGGTGCTGGTCATATAATTAGAATATCTTCAAAAAGTTGATTTATTTCACTAATTCCATTCATTCCATTTAATAATGAATTTGGGGTTTTCATTTGTTGATAATCATCAAAATTAAAAGAAATAAACACTTGAAATATATCAGTCTGTGTGGAATGAATGTATACATTATACAAGTTTCACTTCTTGAATGGAATTAGTGAAATAAATCAACTTTTTGAAGATATTCTATTTACATGACCAGCACCTGTATATCGTGTACTAAGACTGACGGAAAATGAAAAGTGATTTTCTAGGCTGATTTTCTAGCAAAGTTCCTTGATTATTACGCCGAAATGAGAGTATAGTTCCTAGCCATATCGACCTAGAAAATCACAACTTTTTATTTTCCGTCTGTCTTTGTACACAATGTAAGTACAGAAGAGTCAAGTTTTAAATAGGAAAACTATCAAAAATCTTTGGTCATTTTTGAGCGAGATGTGGTCTAATCGAATTCAATTATCTATGCTAAGCTATGCTACAAGTGCTACCGCCAGACCCGGAGATCGGCTAAATGGATTTGAAAACGGTAACTTAAAACTCAACTGTTTAACTTAAGGGGAGTTGGAAAATGAGCCTATCTTCAAAAAAAGTGGAGTGTTAAAAAAAAACAAAAAAAAACTGCCATTGAACTAAAAATTCCCTGATGAATTTGGTTTATTTTTCATAGTCCATAGGCAGATATTTTTTTTCTTGTTTTATGCATAAATTCATTTAAGTTTGATTTATTTTTATTTTTATTTTTTTTTTTTTTAGAAAACAAGACGTCAGAACAAGAAGTCATTGTGGTTCTCAAGGAACTATATCTTCTTGATTTAAGACTGTTTAGATATTTGTACTGGAAAGCAAGATAAAAAAAATACTGCAGAAGAAAATCATTGTTTGCAGTGCATAAAAGGCATTGTAAACAAATCCATATAAATCGAGCAATTTAATCAAAGTCTTGTCAGGAGATAGGATCATTTTATATGACAAAGAGATTTAACTTCAGCTCAACAGAGTTTCAAAGATTAACCAAAGACTTATGGGTTTGAAATTACATGAGGATGAGTAAATAATGAAAATGTTGTCATCATTTACTCACCCTCTTGTTGTGAGTTAATTTCTTTCTTCTGCTGATCACGAAAGGAGATATTTGGAAGAATGTTGATAAACAAACAGTTGACGGTAGCCATCGACTTCCAGTGTATTTTTTTAGTATTATTACCAGCATTCCTCAAAACATATTCAACAGAAGGAAAAAAAAAAAAACTCAAAGAGGTTTGGAACAATGTGTGGGTGAGTAAATGATGACAACATTTTCTTTTTGGGTGATCTATCCCATTACAAACAAGACATATTGTTTTGTGTGTTTGATTTGCAATTGTTAACCTGCTGAAGCACAGCTTTTGCTGTTTGTAGGTCGCCCACAGGAAATTCCAACGACCAGTCCAGCATGCAACATTTTTCTGTGGGCGTCATCTGGCATATAAATTTGGCCGAATAGTGACCGGGTGCAGTGGAAATCTCAAAATACGACTCCTTTTGAAAAATCTTAAAAGACTGCGAATCAAAAAAATTCATCATACAAGTGAAATCTGAACATTTACCGATATTACAATAAGCACAGGTAAATGTTTAAATAATGACAGTTGTCATTCTATTCCCAACACCACAGTCATTTCATTCTCCTGTACGAATCTCTGACTGATAGAGGTTAATTATGATATTATTCTGAGGTAATTATGCCCTGGAGTCTATATGTCTGTCTGCTGAGCAGCGGATGATGTCTGTTTTAAGCACTGTGAGTGGGTGTTCGGTGCGCAGCTTCTTGTTTTGCGTATCCTGTGAGACTGGAAGACCCATAATTCTGCATTTCAAAAAGGTATTTTTATTGTTTTCATCCTCAAAAGAGTGGCAGTTTGCAGAATTTTTCTTTTGTGCTATGTACTTTCATAATCCTAGACTTTGGATTTCCAAGGAAGAATTAAGTTTTTGATGAATTGGCTTCTGGCTCGCACAAAAAGTCAGTAACACACACGTGCACAAAGACATTCACAGTTTTGTCTGTCTTGAGGAGTTTGGCTGTTAAATTCATGACCTTACCTTTTCTCCTCTATCACCTTTGATAGAGATAGCCTGGCCCTGCAAATAATAAATCAACACCGATCAATTATTCTCCAGGCCCAGAGAAACAGAAACAGCAGAGATGGAAGCATATGAAAATAAATCATGTCTCTAAAGACTATAATGCAGAACGCCTTTCTAACAGACAGCAATGCTGTTTTGCATTCATCTAAACAGTCAACAAAGCTATATGAAACTTTGTAAGTGATATGGATGTAATATGGATGTCGTACACGTTCTCCTTTCTGCCCTTTAGGTCCTGGTGGTCCTTCTGCCCCTTTAAGACCAGGATCCCCCTGCAGATGTACAGTTTATGCAAAAACCCAATGAGGAACCCATTGGAAACGCATCCAGAGATGTGTAAAAGCATAATAAAGTCATTGTGCGATGCTGTGATACTGAAACGTTATTTGACCTTTTCACCCTTGGGCCCCGCGGCACCCGGTAGACCTGTCTCACCCTGTAGAATGAGAAAGATTGAGAAATATTGCAAAAGAGAGAAATGAGGGGATACATTTTGAAAGACACTGGTCGGAAAAAAGAATGAATGCATTACAAAACAGAACTGAATGCATTACAAATGAAAGTTTAAAAAAAATTGATATCCAGCCTTATATCTTTAAATAAAAGTTCCAGGTTAAATAATAATAATAATAAAAATATCTATCAAAAGCATCTGAGACATACTGTTCATTAACATAGAAAATAATTTTGACTAAGTAAAAACAAACCAATATAGTGAATGTCTGTGACATGCTTGGGGTTTAAAACAAAACGTGCAGCTGATTTTATACTAATTATATATTCGCATAATTTATATTAAAGGAAGGCTTACATTAATTATTATATACAAACTGTTTTTTATGGCAGCTGTTGTTAATTTTATTATTTTGTTTATTCTTATTTTTTGCATTAATATAATTTTATTTTGCTACATTTTATGTAATAAGTATACTTTTTTTTATTAATTATTCTTCATATAATTTGATCACACCTAGTCTAATGTTGAAATGTTTAATGTTGAAGTCTTGTGGCTATAACAGTGTATTTAGTAGGGATGTGGCCGAATGAAAAAAATGATGTGTACTACAGAACCCATATAGGGAATTAATTCAAGACAGGAGGGAAAAACATATTTCAGTGCTCACGCAATTATATCGTTTGGTAATTATACTGTATATAAATTGCGGGCATCAGGGAGCCACTATTAATATGTGGGGCACTGTAATCGCTTTTGAATGCATGTTCGCTTTTTACTTTCACTTTCGAGATTCACAATCACACGTACTCTGTGTATGGGTCAATATCACTGTAGGGTGCCTTTTGGCGTCCTGTACATAAATAACTCACTTGCCATGATAACTTAACATAAAAATGACTATGAAACGGTGTGTTTTATTAGGCTAAGTTTTTATATTCATAACAAATGCATTACTTGGCTCTTTAGACACATTTTCTAGTTTCTTTTAAGTCTTGTGTAGGAGGATGCATGTTATTTTGCCACGTCCCATGCACTGCGCATTAAATTTGAATGAGAGTAGAATATAGTCAAATCAAAAAATGTTAAAATTTTGTTCTCCTATTAATATTTTGTTAAATAAGAGGATACTCGATTTGAGTGTATTGACCATTTGGTAATAAAAACAACATTTTTTTATTTAATAAAAAGGAAGAGTTTGTCCATGTCCCTTGAATGGTTGTCCACCCTGTCGTATTGGGGAATCTGCCCCTTTAAAAAAAAGGCCATCTCCGGCCTCTAATATTTTAAATAATAATTAAATCATGTCTATATAATACAGTGTGTTCAATAGCTAAGCGTGGGGGCAATAACATGCAAACACAAAACTACATCCAAATATCATACATCATACATCAAACTACATCCAAAGTTTTCTCCAAACAAGAAAAAATACATGTGCGAATTGTATAAGTTTCTTTAAAAACACATGGTTTAGATAAAATATTTTAAATATTTATAATTTAAAAGCAAACAAATAACCCTGTTTAGGAAAGGGACATTATATCTTTTAGAAAATTTCATTTGCATCTTAACATTGCAATGAAAATGTATTTAACAGTAATGTATGTTAGGGTGACAGGGTGGACATATCTTATGGTCTATGCTTTGAATAGTGGCCCATAATTATCTAAAAAAAAGCTGGGGGAGCTCACCTAATATGTTTCAATAGTACTTGAGTGTCTACTATTTTATAAAATTTTTGAGTATTGTGAGGGTTGAAAGGCAGTTTCTCATTCATATTGGTGATATTGACCCGTATACTACGAAGCGCCAGTACTTACCACACATTTTACAAGATTAGTTTGTCAGTGTTGCTCAGGATCTGCAAATCATTCGCCATTGTTCTATCAGTCATCTCTCCTTACTCTGTTAATGCAGTAAATTAAATTTTATGTACTGTAATGTAATAGGCAATAACCTTGTCCCTTTAGTGGCTCCATAGAATGCATTATTCATTTTCTTTGCCATTCTGAATATGGATGTAAAATTTGCTTTTTTACAAACTAAAGAATGAGCTAAACTTATTTTTTGTGGTAATCAATAACATGATCACAGAAAAAAGTCTTCTAAATTAACATGACCACCATTTTATCTGCACATGACTTCAGAAAAAAAAACAATTTAGCCTCTACTTAGCGTTTTCTTGCTTGTGCACTGTAATTAACTGCCTATATCATAAGGCTGATTCAATTTTTTGCATGTTAACATGGTAGTTCACCAGCTTTAAGAGTGTGACCTTTGACCTGGAAGGTCTTACCCTTTCCCCTGCAGGACAGGAGCAGTTGGCCGCAGCTGGTTTCTTCTGCTCAGCGCTTGTTGGTTTTGGAGTGGGCAGTGGGAGTGGGGGGGCCTCAGTTACCAGAGACTGTTCACACTGAGCGAGAAGAGAAAGTGAACGAGGAAATGGAAAGAGACTGAGTGTGTTATGAAAGAAAGCGAAAGGAAAGGAAGAGGAAGCAGCTTCAGATGTCCAGAAAATAAATTTCTGACACTGGACAATGAATATTCCCCATCTTCATCTTCATGAAGGACTAAAAACAAAGACTTTAGAGCAATTTGGAGAACATTTCCCATTTGAAACCATATGTTCTGCCATACTATCCAGGTGGTGACATAATGAGGTGAGAATAAAGGTTTGTATGCGGGTCAGATGCACTTACCGGGCCACCAGGAATATCGCAACACGTCTCTTGCTCAGACTGTTTACCATCACAGTAGATCACCATCCTCTGGAGGTCAAACTACAGAGGAAACACAGGAAGAAACAGACTTCATAAACATCATTATAGAGTGTTTTTGCGAATCGTCAACAATCAGCCATATTGGCGGCACTGAACATAAACATTGCCACTGAACCAAATGAAACTTGCATATTTAGCTGATTACTGCTGTTGAAAATGGACAATTATAGTCATGTTTTGGGCTGTAATAATCAGTCAGACCGGGAAAAACATTTGGAGTTCTATAGACTGCCAAAAGTTATAGGCTAACAAATCAAGCAGAAGAATGCAAAAAAACTGTCTGAGGAACAAAGGGCATTTGTGGTTGGACAAAATGAATGAGGATTTCCAGGGCAAGAACCTCAACAACATTCGTGTTTTTTTCCAGTCAGGTAGGTGACATATTAGGCTAATATCTTAATACAGCTGGTACATATCTTTACCACTTTAACTTTAGTTTGTCAGAATATTGTTCCCTTTCCTGCTTACTAAGACCTTCCTGCTTACATGTTTTTCCATGATTTAGACAGCATAAATTAGCAGAACGATGTATTCAGTAGTACATTAACTGTGCAATCTATGCTGCTGTTTACATCCGAGTATCTCCAATATGGCCGTGCATCTGGGTAACTGACCAAAAGTTTTAGGTCAGTAAGATTTTTTTTTTATGTTTTTGAAATCTTTTACGCTCAACAAGCACTTATTTGATCAAAAATACAGTAAAAACTGTAATACTGTGAAAAATGATTGCAATTTAATATAATTGAAGCGTTTTTATTTAAATCTCTCCCGTCCTACAGGTTCCAATTATCAATACTAAAACCTGTTGCGCTGCTTAATATTTCTGTAGAAAAAGTGATACATTTTTTCAGGATTTTTTATGAACACTATTCATTTTAAATGAATTTAATTTAAACATTTAAAGAATTCTTTACTGTCACTTTTGATCAATTTAATGCATCCTTGCTGAGTAAAAAGGAGTAAAAAGAAAAAAAAAGAAAAAAAACATTTTTTAACCATGTTTTTTGGAGACTACCATGATGGTATTCTCTTAAGTAACATGCAAATATTATTATATATGAAAAAGATAATCAATCAGTACTTTAGTATAGCATGGTGTTATAATTCGATACTATCATGGTACCATTACAACACTTTTGTGCAAGTGAGACTATATAAATAAACCTCAACTGTTTGCTTACATCAATGGGAACGCTGTCGTAGAGTCTCTTGCCGATGACAGTCTTTCCCTGAATGTCGATGTCTTCTCTTTCTTCTATGGGCAGCGTGTCAATGTGCTTGCAGTCCAGGAACAGGGACACAGACTTGGAGTCCACCCTCATGCCGATCTTATGCCAGTTACGATCAAACAGATTCTCCACCTCTGGGTTCTTAAAGACGGCTCGGACTGCGTCCTTCGTCAGGCCCACGGCGTTGTACTCCACCGCCTTATTCTCTCCGTCCAGACGGATGGAAACCTGGAGGACATTCTCATTACAGCCTGATCAACTTAGACTGCATATAAATGAACTCAAATTGATTTCAAAAACAGAACTTTTGAAGAGGATCTTCAGTTTCAGTTCTGCATTACAGCCTTGATGTTTCAGCCCCATTCGGGACTCATTAGTACACACCTGCGGGATGCCATATTTGTCATAGACCTGCCACAGGTACCAGTCTTCTTTACGAGAGGTTTTCCTGAACTTAAATGTGGTCACAAAGGCATATTCATCAGGCAGACCCTGAGGTAACACATCTCTACAACACAAAAAACAAAGATACATTTTGTTAAAAGAAAAAAAAAAAATGTTGGAAAACAAAATATGCAAATGAAGTAAACGTACACATGTGATTTTTGCATATATCGTTGAAATAAATAGATTTCTTACTCTGTTTGTTGGACAATGGGTATGGTACCGAGCCGGACATAAGGGGTCTGACCTGGCTCAAATTTTTCTCCAAGAAAATCTCTAACATTGAAGTACTCCATCAAATCAAATCCTGGGAAAAAGAAATACATTTTTAATAAATTAAGTTATTATTCCTATTAAGTAAACTATAACTAAAATAGATTACTCTTAAAATGTCTTTCTATCAGTGATCACTAGGTGGAGTCCATGAGACGGGTCAAAATGACAACATGCTGTACATGAACTTTCCAAAATCGTTTACTTTTATAAAACAAGACAAACAGGAGTAAAATATCATAGAGCAATAAACCAAAAAAGCCTTATATGCAATGACATAGCCTCTACTTTGTGCGAATCTAGGCACGTTTATTGATTAAAAAATTGAAGTAATAAAAAAATACACTTAAAAAACACATATTCAAGTTAATATTTAATATCACAAGTTCAGATACAAATGAACACAAACCAGTCCATGAAATGTGTAAAGTAAACCTTAATTAAACTTATTTATATAATACTATTTTTCTAAATATTACTATAAATTATATTTTTATAATTTAGAGGACCTGTAAATTATATTATATTATATTATATTATATATAAAATTATTATAATACATAGACATTTTATATAAAATTATAATTAAAATTACAAAAGAGCCTTATAATATAACAAATGTAAAATTATAGAGATAATGGTCAACAATACATTTAACCATTTAAAGTAAACTTTAATTAAAATGATTTATAATAATAATATTATTCTAAATTATGTTATTATAATTTAGGGAACCTGTAACATTATATTATATTATATTATATTATTAAAATTACAAATGAGCCTTATAATATAACATAAAATTATAGAGATAATGGCCAACAATACAATTTATTTTTTTTTACACATTTACAAAAATACACTGCTGTTCAAAGAGTTTTTTTTATTATTATTTTACAGAAAAAACAGTAATATTGTAAAATATTATTACAGTTTAAAATAATGGTTTTCTATTTTAATATATTTTAAAATATAATTTATTCCTGTAATGCAAATCTGAATTTTCATCAGCCATTACTCCAGTCTTCAGTGTCACATGATCCTTCAGAAATCATTCTAATATGCTGATTCTTTTTTTTTTATCAATGTTGGAAACAGTTGTGCTGCTTTATATGTTTTGGAACCTATGATTTTTTTTTTTTTTTCAGGATTCTTTGATGAATAAAAAGTTAAAAAGAACAGCATTTATTCAAAATAGAAAACTACAATACAACAATACAACACTTTTTATCAATTTAACACATCTTTGGTGAATAAAAGTAATAACTTCTTTCAAAAAAAGAAATAATAAAAATGTACTGACCACAAACTTTTAAATGGTAGTTTATATTGCTACCAATTTTTTTTTTTTAAATAAATGCTGTTTTTTTTAACGTTTTATTTGTTAATCCTGAAAAGAAAAGGGACAAATTTTATATTAAGTGGCCAAAACTACTATGTACTTACATTAAAAATAAGTACAATGTACTTAATGTGGTCATATTGTATTGCAAAACACATTTGCTGCCATTGAGGTGGGATATGGGTAAGTTTAGGGAGAGGTCTGGTGATATGGGTAGGTTTCAGGGCAGATTAAGGTGTAAAGGATGGGTCAACATTGTATTTATAAATGTAATTACAAAAATTAATTACAGATGTAATTAAATGCAGGTATTTTTTAAATCTAAGTACAACGTAAAAATACATGTATGTACACAATAAGTGCATTGTATCAAATAATTAATTTCAATGTAAGTACTTAGTAGTTAAGGCCACTTATTATAAAGTGGGACCAAAAAAAGTATTACAGGTTACAAAAAAAATATATATATAAAATCATGTGACCCTGAAGACTGGAGTAATGGTGCTAAAAAATTCAGCTTTGCATCACAGGAATAAATTACATTTTAAAATATATTCACATAGAAAACACTTATTTTACATTAAAATTATATTTCACAATATTACTGTTTTTTTCTGATTTTTTTATCATATAAATGCAGCCTTGATGAGCATAAGAAATTTCTTTAAAAAAACATTACAAATCTTACTGATCCTAAACGTCTGAACAGCAGTGTATTTGACCAATCAGAATCAAGTATTCCCAAAATTAATGTAATACAAATAGGGCAATACATCAGAGTAAAGAACAAAACTACCGCGTAATTGGTAACCTGTATTTTCAGTGTTGTAAAATGTCTGTATTACAGATCAGCAAGCAAAAACGATGCCTCACTTGGGCCTTTCTCCACATTCACACAAAAAACTTCATGCCTCTGGGATCAAACATGACATCATTGTTTGTTTAAAAATAGTAAAGTAGTGCTATGCTGTATGTGTGGATATCAGCCCACTAATTATCGCTTCAGATCCGCAGCCAACACTCATTAAACTGCACTTGCTGCACCAGATGTTTTAAAAAACAACCTTTCATGTGCAATTATGTCACTGGTTCTCCAGCATGAGTGTGTGTGTGTGTATCTACTGAGGTTGGCAGTCCTGTCCTTCCACCCTATTATAGCGGCCAAAGCAGGGCGCTCCTATAACCAATACATAGTCTGTCGCCATGACGATGCCAGCGGGGCCCTGGGCGTCGCCTAGGGAGGCAATTCAAGGGTTGCTTTGGAAACACACTAATGCTGGTGAAGTTAAACTTTCAAAAGAGCACCGGGTACATGAAACGCTGATGGTTTGTGTATATGATGCCTGTGAGGGTCATGTAGAGCAATCTCGCTTGCACTTGATGAACTCTCATGTTGTTTTCTTAGGGCAGGAGTGTTCAGCAAACGGAGGTTGTTTTAAACAGTCTACAGAGAATGATTATTTGAACTGAAGGATGTTTGGAGTTGGTGGTAATGCGAGAACGTGCCAGTCTAGGCCAGACGGTGTGTGCGTGTCTGTGTCTGTAGTAGAGTAACAGGTGGCTGAAAACGTAGAAAGCAGATACTGTGTTAAGAGCAAAGTAGAAAAAACATAAAACAACAAAAGCACTTTGATTTTTCATCTTTTTTGCACTCACAAAGCACAACAAATCCCTCATGGTTTCTGGCAGAGCAGCATTAGAGGGCTGTTCACACATTCTCATATTCCATCTGCGCTAGGTTTAATTGAGATCTTTGGCTGTTATGGTACATTTCAATGTTTTTGCAGTCTCTTGTGCCATTAATGCTGTTAAGTTAAAAATAGTTCAAGATTTTAAAACAATGGGACAATTAGAGTCAATATTGAATTATACAGCAAATCTGGTGTAAGCTGCCTCTTAAAGGAACAGTTCACAAAAAAATGGCATTACTGTATAATACAGTAAAAACAGTAATATAATGGAATATTACTATTTACTGTTTTCTATTTGAATATATTTTTTTATATGGCAAAGCTGACTTTTTATGTCATTACTTCAGTCTCCAGTGTCACACGATCCTTTAAAAATCATTCTAATATGTTGATTTATTATCAAATTTTTTTCCCCCCAAGATTCTTTGAATTAAAAGTTCAAAGAACAGCATTTATTCAAAATAGAAATCTTTTGCAGCGATATAAGTTTTTACTATCTTTTTTTTTTTTTTTTTGGCAATTTAACATATCCTTACAGAAGAGATTTCTTCTAAAAAAGAAAACGTACTCATCCCACACTTTTTAACAGTAATGTACACTGCCGTTCAGAAGTTTGGGAACAGTACAAATTTTAATGTTAAAGAAGTATTTTCTGCTCATCAAGGCTGCATTTATTTGATTAAAATACAGAAAAAAAAACAGTAATATTGTGAAATATTATGCAATTTAAATTAGTGGTTTTCTATTTTAATATACTTTAATATAAAATTTATTCTTGTGATGCAAAGCTGAATTTTCCGCATCATTAGAGTCTTCAGTGTCATATGATCCATCAGAAATCATTCTGATATGCTGTTATTATCAGTGTTGGAAACAGTTGTGCTGCTTAATTTATTTATTTATTTATTTTTTGGGAACCTGTGATACTTTGATATTCAGGATTTTTTGATGAATAAAACATTAAAAATAACAGCATTTATTTAAAACAGAAATCTTTTTTAACAATATACAATACTACAATTTTTTCTTTCTTTGAAAGAAATGAATACCTTTATTCAGCAAGGATGTGTTAAACTGACAAAAAGTAATTTGAAAGACTTATATTGTTAGAAAAGATTTCTATTTTAAATAAATGCTGTTCTTTTTTTTTTTTACCTTTTTATTTATCAAATCCTGAAAATAAAAAAAGAAGCAGCACATCTGTTTCCAAAACTGATAACAAATTAGCATATTAGAATGATTTCTGAAGGATCATGTGACACTGAAGACTGGAGTAATGGCTGATGAAAATTCAGCTTTGCATCACAGAAATAAATTATATTTAAACTGTTATTTTTAATTGCAATAACATCTCATAATATTTTACTTTTGTCTGTATTTTTGATCAAATTAATGGAACTTTGATGAGCATAAGAGACCTACTTTGAAAAACATAAAAAATCTTACTGATCCCAAACTTTTGAACAGCAGTGAGCATTGTTACAAATTATTATTGTGGTTACTATATACTTTTTAATTCAAAGAATCCACAGAAATTATTGATTTATGCTAATATGTGTGTGTGTGTGTGTGTATATATATATATATATATATAATTTTTCTTGTGTTTGGTAAGAAAAAATGTAAAATTAATTCATGCAGGTTTTTTTTT
This sequence comes from Labeo catla, assembly GCA_012976165.1. NCBI lineage: Eukaryota > Metazoa > Chordata > Actinopteri > Cypriniformes > Cyprinidae > Labeo > Labeo catla. The sequence continues at coordinate 243,309 of VONZ01000538.1, forward strand.
TTTTTTTAACTTTAACAAGCTATTAACACAAGTGAATTTGACCCTCTGAACGTTTCTCATCTTAAAAATAGGATGAATCCCTTTCTTTTCATATCTTTTTTTCATATTTTGTTTTATTAGATATATTTCCTTTTTCCTAAAGGTTGTTATTTATTTAAAGAGTGGTATTCTGAAAATGTGGACTTGTTTTTTTTTTTTGTTTTTTTAATATATTATATATATATAGTATTTTATTTTATTGTATTTTACTTTATTTATTTATTATGAAGTTGTACCTCTTCTGCAACCTTTTTCTTTGGCCTTTGCCAAGCCTTTCGTCTTAAACAACAATTTAAGTATTGGACAAACATGGGACACTATATTCCTTCACTGTCAATTCTGAGAATTCTGGAAGGTTTTTTTTGACTCAAGATTATATGGCCATGTTTTTTTGTTCGTTTGTTTGATTTTTTTATGCCGTGTTCTTGGGGGTGGAGGGTGGTATTGATTCTAATTATAAATGTGTAAATGTAAAACTTAATAAAGAAAATATTTTTAAAAAAATTAAAAATAAAAAAAAATAGGATGGATAGAAATCCGTGCACTTGTATGCTTAGTTTCATCAGTTTGATGTATTCATTCCAGCTGTTTGTTTGATTTCACACCATGTTCAACTCCTCCAGCTGTATGCTTCTCATCAGCTCATTTCCAAGACTCTTTGTTTGTCTCAGCGTCTTCATGCGCCAGGCACGACTCTCTCCCGGTAGCGTTTCTAAGCCTGGAGGAACCTCGCATGGCGAGCAGGACCTGTAATTTGGGCCTGGCGAGTGAAAGCGTATAATCACGACCAAGTCTTATTTTAAACAGTGAGAGAGCGAGAAAGGTTGGGTCGGTTCTGTGGCACGGCACAAATGAGTGCCTTAGGACTCATGTCTTTGATCCGAACACATGGGCACTTCGGCGCACAATGCAACAATCTGGAAACCAGCCCAACTTCACCGCTTGAAAACTCTACGGCTGCGTTTTAACACGGTCACAGACTCACAGTGCGTCAGCGTGACAAGCGTCTCTGTGGTTAAAGCGGCTGTTTTTGATAAAGACGCACGCGCTAAAAGGACGCCCTTTTGCCCTCAGCATCTAGTGGCATATTTTCAGCAGCAATCATCAGCAAAATGCAAGTTTCATTCGGTTCACTGGCACCGTTACGTTCAGCAACGCCAATATAGCTGATTGTCGACGATTTGTGAAAACTCTCTATAAGTGGAAAAAGTGCAACACACAATATGGCAGAGTAAAGGTCCTTGAGCACATTAAAATATAAATACGGTCTTATGTTGTGTCAATCATGTTTACACATTGGCTCCAAAACTTTCGCCCATCATAAAAAAATAAATTTTCAGCATTTTTCGCATCTGTAGCAAGCATTTTGAGAGGTGTTTTGACAATTCTGAGCCACACAAATCGTCTCCCGTGGCCTCATGGGATAGTAAAGTGTTCATCGAAAGCACACTTCAGAATCTCAGCAGAAGTAGTAGGTTGTCCAGGTACTTTTCATTTACTGTTTTTCAAATACTATGAATTTATGCATAAGAAGCCACTTTAAGATTCAAATTTTGTTGCTAACTTGAAACATTCTATTTGAATGTGAGTATTGCAATCTTTTTTTTTTAATTTCAAGATTTCCATATTTAAGTATACAGTAGCTAAGACTTGGTCTTGAATGCCTAAATTAGCTGCCTGAACACAATGCAAATATGGCCTCCACAAACACTTTTCTTGAAAGGGATTTTGGTTTGACTCTCAGTAGGCATGTACCTCAAATGCAATGAGACACTTGATGAAGCATCTTCTAAAGTAAAGTAATATCTTTTTGTTAAATTATATAAACAGAGTTAGTGCACTTACACTTATTTTCAGATTCAATCTTAAGTCAGCAAATTTTTAAGTCCATTTTGGCCTAACTAACCCTTGGTTAACAGTGATGTTCCAAACTTTAGAAACAGCATGCAGATGTTGGCAGCTTCAGCAACTGTGACATCTTATGTGAACCTGGAATTTCCCTGAAGATTTAGCTTGTGTTGTTCTCTTGAATATCACAGATTACAGGAGCAAGATGCCATAATTACCACTTAAGGCCACCAAAAGAAGAGAGATCTAGTCTAGTCAGTGCAATCCAAAAGAACCGCAACCAAACAGATCTAAGCACAAACATCAAGCCTACAAGGCTAAAGATGACAGAAACAAAGAGTGACTCGCTACAGATGTTCAGACGTGGAGAGATAACACCTTAAACTTTGACTAAACTCTGATTACCGAAGACAGCACTTTTCTTCATTATAAGTAGTATAATTAGAGCCGAACAAACCACATTTCAGAAATTTTTTTGAAGTGATGCATATACTAAAAATATAAAAAGTAGAAAGAGCTCTTTGTGTTTTTCAAAGTACAATTTTTGAGTCACCTTCATTTTCAGTGTTCAAACAACTGAAATGAGATTTACAAGAAATAGTTCTCTTGACCATTTTGTACATACAGTAGTTTTGGTGTATGCCAACAAAATAAGACCTTCTATAGCGCACACCCCTATAGCTCCAGATTGTATAGTCATTTACTTACACAGGTAAGCTCTCTCTCTCCTTTTCGGTCTGTTTTTTTACTTAGGTTGATGAATTTGAGTGGGTGTCTCACAGAGGAACTCAGAACCCTCTGAAGACCCAAACACAACATCCTCCAGATCTGTGCAATCACTAAAGAACTCACATTTCTTAGAACAGAGGAGGGCAAAAGATCTCTCATTTCGAAAACCTCAGTGTCTCGCTGCAACATTTCATGTTTTAAAGCATAACCTTCAGGGAAAAGAAAACTTTATTTTTGATCCAAAAATACTTTACACATAGAAACTAAGCTTGTAGTTTGTGGTATTAATACTTACATCCACACACACACACACACACACAAAAAAGAGACTAAAAACCCTGAAGTGCAAGACTGGAAGTCCATATGTCAGATTCATTATGAAGGGCACTTCTTTCTCTAATTGAAATAAAATACACTAGGGATGATTTTCATGTAACTGTGTAACCTTGAGAATAAGAAATGTTTTGGTTTTCTCACATCTGAACATGAAACAGAAACACTGATATATAGTGGTATATTAAAGGATCATGAATCACTACAACCTAAGATGTAGACAATATTACTGTATCATCCATTATGTCTAACAAAGCAAGCTCAAATTATTATTGAAACTACATTGTTTTTTGCTGAGAAGTCACCGTCTCATAACTATTCATGACACCGTGTGACCATTCCTTAAGATGCAAACCGTGAATTGATATGTACACCAAAGCATTATGGGAAGAATATGGAGATAACAAAACATTACCTGGGACCTCCGTCAATCCAGCACTGGTGCTGTTTGGCCTGAAACGGCCTGCCTGGACTTTCATATTTGGACACAGGACATCTGTGGAGAGACACACAACACTATAAGTGGACATAATATTGGACACACGCCTCAGTTTTTATGATCTACACGGCACTCCACAGGTGTTTGGATTATGGAGAGCAATTTATTTATACAGTTTGAAAAATAAAATAAAATTAGACCTATTTAAGTTAATACGATACATTTGGAGTTTTTACAATCTGTGCTTTATTAACAGTATGGGGTATTTCCCCTAAATGTCTAAACACCTGCTTTTATGGAAGCAGACCACATCATCAATTCATATTGTGAAATTAAATTTTTTGTTGACATTTTATTGTACCAGCTCCAGGTGCTCAGGCAATCTGCCTTGGTATTTTGCCAGTGACACCCCTTTTCACTCATAAATATTTAACATTTAAACATTTTATGTTAAGACTGCAGACATAATTAGAATGAAAATGGATTCAGATAGCAATGTGGACAAAATAATACATTCGTCACGACTGTTTTTTTCTTTCTTTGTTTCTTACTTATAATTACTTGTTTTGCCAAAAAGCAAATGAGTTTTCTGTAAAGCACTATGTAAGTTTCTTACTTTAAAATCTCAGTTTAAAAATAATTTGTATGGTAAAGTGAATTCTAATTAAGCAAATATTTGTGTGAAAGTTTGGTGATCCGGTATGAAATTCCGCGAAAAGGTTTGCTTTCCCGTTTGCGGTTTGCTTTCCGGCAGCAACAAACGCAGGCGCTATAATTACGACAGTGCTATAATTATGACAGGGAAATCCACTCACTTAACTGTAGGGGGCTCCAAAATCGCAAAAACACAATAATTAGTAATTAGTAGCAATATTCTGTTGTTAAACAGCAGCAAGTTTATTAAATACAGTTTTGTTTTTGCAAAATACATCTCTTCCAGTATTTCAGAAGCTCACTAATGTCTTAAGATGTGCTTAAATATGCCAAGATACCAAAATTTGACGTCTAAAGTCATAAATCTCAATAAAAACACAAATATTTCTCATCATATTTTTACAAAACCAAATGGTTTGACTTTCTATCCAAATTAAAAGGATAGTTCACCCAAAATTATAAAGTTGTTCCAACCCTGGATAAGCTGAACACAAAATAATATATTTTGAATGAAGTTGGTAACCAAACAGTTGACGGTAGCCAATGGCTTCCATAGCATGAAAAATGATGCTACAAATGGTGTCCATCAAATGTTTGGTTTCCAACATTAGTTAAAAAATCTTCTTTTGTGTTTACTTGTAAATGATGTCAGAATTGTCATTTTTGGGTGAAGTATCCCTTTAATTATTAAAAAAAAAAAATATATATATATATATATATATATATATATATATACACACACATATACATATACATATACACACACACACATTTAAGTTATCATATTACAGAATACCTATATGTCAAAAATCCTCTCATTTGAGGCAATATTTATTATATTATTGTAAAACGACATTTCCGAGCAGTAAACATTCCCTACTTTGAAGAGGTATGATTTTACTGCCAGTTGAAGGAAATGAACAGTTGAGAGTGACTGTCACTGTAATATTATCCATCTTCCTCTATGTGCTTGAAGACAGACTGTTAGAGGATGCATTCCAAGCACTCCAGTGAAGACGTGGTGGCATAACTTATGACGCTGGGATGCTGGCACACAGACATGGGGAAAGTTATGGGTTGGTTCAATGAGCCTAGAGTTTTGGTGGAGTGCTGCTATGCTAACGTCACAGCTGTGATAATTTAGGATGTACAAACAGGCAGATTTCAAATGGCAAGGCATAGCTAGTGACAGCAGTGATGACAGGAGGAAACGCAACACCAGCAGACTTGCTTTACTACGGCATCTGTGATGAGAATATGCTATTTGTAGAAAAGAGCTTGCTAGCACTAAGGAAGGATGCTAATATTAGCCTAGATACTGGATGAGTGCTTTTGTTTGGTCTTCGTGTCGCTTTTAATTGAAAAAGGAAAAAAACAAAATAAAGTACAGGTGATCTGATTGGCAAACGTTGTGAGCCAGATCTGAATCACCCATACAAGCAAAACAGCTGTTATCTTTAGAGGAACATAGTTTATCTAGAAATAAAAATTCTGTTGTCATTTATTCAGCCTTGTGCCATATGTTGTTATTTGTGAAACACATACAGACGTCTGTGAAGAATTTTTAGATGACTAATTTTTAGAGCCAAATATGACCACACCTGTCAAACTCAAATTAACCACAAAAAAAATAATATAAAAAAAAAAGCATAAAAGAGCCATAAAATTTTCATCAAGTCCTATACTTTTAAATTAGTAAATATGGTAGTAAATTAGCAGTACATTTATGAACTGCTGCTGCATACTTTGAAAATGTGTAATCTTTTTTTTTTATTATTGTTATTATTACTTTTGCCACATAAATACACGAAGGCAAGCAAACAATAAAATAATCTTTTTAAGAATTTTTGACTGAATTATTCTGGACAGGTATAATGACACCAAGTCGTCAAACTTTGGTTTTAGGTTTTCTGGTGTAAAATCGTAAAGTGCTTAACTAACATTGGCATCACCTATATTAACCCAGCCCAACCTGAAAATAGAACAAGTGAGTGGGAATTGGTCTTGGATTAGAAACTGTTTACGAATATTTTGGAACATTTCAATTTAAAGTAAATGATGTGTAAATTACGTTACAGTAATTATTATTTCAAGGTTCTTTTCATCCTGAAAAGGCTAAATCTAAGTCGGCCCTTCCCTAGAATAATGCACAATAAATAAACAAATAACACTATAAACCGGAAATATGTCATATGTCATTAAAATATGATTTTAATGTTGTTGTTGTTTTAATCCTGCTCTTACTCTCCCACACATGCACACACTCTTGGCATGAAGCAGGCAGACGCCCAAACCACAGCGGCTGATCGCGTCCCTGACAATCATGTACGATCAGACCCTGTAATTTTCTTTAATCGCTCCTATAAAAAGCGCTTTGTAGCGTTTTAAGAGGCCTCAGCTTCGCTACGAATTCCATTTTACACAGGCTGGGTCACTTGACACAATTACATCTCTGTCCGATACAGTGTCCTCAGCGTGACTCCCCCAAACCCCACACCCCTGAGTGAGTCCCTGCCCGATCCCAACATCACCCTCCTGACCGCCAAAAAATAAAGAGCTCACCCGCCCACCCGCGGATAAATAAAGGTTGGAGAAAAGAGCACCTGGCTGTCTATATTTGTGTTGTATCCGTTATGTGAGCCAAGTTACTTTACCAGTGCAGCGGACATCCACGTAACGTTTTCAGCTATTTACGGTACCAAAAGTTTGGAATACTTCGGATTTTTTAAATATTTTTGAAAGAAGTATCTTATACTCACCAAGGTTTTATTGAATCAAAAATACAATAAAACAGTAATACTGTTTCGATTTAAAAATAACTGTTTTATGGGAGCAGCAAATTCCACGATTACGATAGTGATTTACGACAGTGCATTCCACCTACTTAACTGTAGAGGGCTCCAAAGTCGCAAACATACACACAACTTCAGCTTTCAAATGTTATTTATTTCTGTGATGGCAACGCTTCATTTTCAGCGGACGTTACTCAAGACGTCAGTGTCACATGATTCTTCAGAAATCATTCTAATACTCTTCAGCGCAGAAGTAATCCTATGGGCGAGGCTTCCGGAAATAAGGAGAAGAATAACAACGTGCAGTAAACGGTAAAACTGTTTGCATTACAAACCAGTGTGTTCATAATTATGATAATACATTAAAATAACATGATAAGACGAACCAATTTGCAATATCAAGCAGCAAAACGAGCTGTTTTGATGAGGCGGGAAGCCAGACCCATGCATTTTACATATGGCCGCGCCCTCTCTTATGGGTAAAAAAGGTGCTGACTGAGAAACTTGTCTTTCTGTATTTCTTCAAACAGGTCATGTTACTAACTATTACTAGCACTAACTACTACTAGTTCTTAGTCATGTCAGAAAACAAAACTACTGGGTATTGGAGTTAGTTGTAGAAGTTAGTGTGCATTGAGTCCGTGAGTTGAACTCGCGATTTATGAATGAATCATTTAAAACGGCGGTATCAGCTGATTCACTGGAATGATCTGACTCTAGTGATTCACAACTGAACTGTGCATTTAACCTTAGTTTATTTTGGGGGACTGATCCCACAATTAGCATGCTGCTAAATGACAAGTAACTAACTAAATGTAGTCATCCATAAAAGTTGTTTTTGACATACCTATTTCTTTTCCCTACTAGTGAAATGACAAAGCAATCTAAAGCCAGGTATGCGTCATTGTTTAAACGGTGGCACGTATGAGTGATTTCTAACTGTGCTCTATCCAGGGCAACTTCCTTCAGCTGTGGCATAAAGGCTGTAATTTAGAGAGTGACCATGAAACTGAAATGATGGACTGAGCAGAACACAGCCTTCAGATTGCTGCAGTTCCATGTTGTTTTTCCAAAGACTTTTGCATTTATTTTCTTGTTTGTCCGTTGCTTATTTCTTAAAGCACATCAAATTGTGATTGGTTCACATACCAAACAAAGAAAAAGAAAATCATAGCGATGCTAAGGATAAGTTGGTAAAATGACTAAATATATATGTCATGATGTACCTACACAGCCTTTTGATGTTAATGATGTTAAAGATATTGTTGGTTAATGATGTAATGAATGCAAATGCACAGGACAATTTGCACTGTTTTGTGTTAAGGCTTTAGTCAGTTTATAAAAGATCAAACATTATTCATGCAAATGAATGCAAAAAAATAAAAAGGCCCAGCTGATCAATGAAATCAACAATTAATCAACTTGACATTTCAGGCTGGATTTTAGAAAGTGCTGTGTCATATAGAGAACTTTGTAAAACCACAACTGTATTTTTGTTCTAACTTAAAGTACTCAAATAGCTAGTAAAAAAAAAAACACCCTAGCAACCACATAGTAACACATTTAAAACCATTAAGAATGCCAGTATCAGCAACTGAAACACCTCACATCCAAGTTTTCTTGGATGCATTAGGCACACAGAGACAATTCCATTTTATAATTGCGTCCAACCCAAAATACTAATCTTTGTGGATAGCATATCTGAATCCACCAGGCAAGTGTGAGTATCCTCAGAGACACAAGAAGGGGAAGGGCTTAATCAAATGTTTTCTCTTCTGTTTGAAATGCCCATTAAGTTAATCAAAACCAGATTTAGGAAACCGGGACAACAGATGCTAAAGCAAACATGAGGAAATTAGCACACCCAACAATATTACAGTGCACTGCTGTTCTGTTTAGCAGCATCCCACCACTGATTACAGATCTGGCATGCTGTGGTCATGGGTGGACCACCGACCTGAACCAAAGCCCAGATACACCAAGTGATGAAACTACCCAGTCAAAGACGCTTTACACTTTTCATTTAAGTATGCTAAAAATGGCCCAGTGTGCTTCCTTGACTATCAAAGAGCTCTAAGGACTATAATAAACATTTTTAGCATTTTATTCATGATATTTTCTCATTATTGTAACACATTCTGGTCAAAATATATTTATTTATTGACTGATTATAGAAAAATGTACAATTTAAATGGCTAAAAATAATATACTAGCTAAAAAAAATAAAAGAATATAGCTAACAATAATAATAATAATAATAATAATAAACAGAAAAATGGATCCCATCCCATTTCAGAATAGGAAATGTCATTTTATTACATTTTTCTTTTCCCAGCAAAAAAAGCATTATGGATAATCACATTCCATAAATTAAAATAATACTAATTGCGTTCCTAAAAGAGGTAAAACTTTGTGATCTTTCCACATGAAACAAATTAAAAGCCAAAGATGATAAAGTAAAAGCAGTACTGTGGAGCCCAGTTCCACTGGAAACATTAGGACTGTAATTTTCATGGCAAAAATAACTTGGACCTCAGAGATGCCATGTTTTCTAGCCACCAGTGTTCTTAGACGCCAACGCTGGTGCCAGATTATCTTGGTTATCACAAAACTGGACCTGATATGCAGTTCCAGCCTTTCTAAATGATAATCCCTGATAGGACAACAAAGTCTGTAGCTGGCAGTGAGATCTCCAAGTTGATATTTCTGCACATTGAGTCATATATGTGGTTAGAGTCATTCAGAGGACTTTAGGTTAGAATCAGGGCAGGGTCAATGTTTGGGTTTACAGTGAATCAGTTTATCTCTTTCTTTTTTTATCTCTCTATCTCTTTGCCAATTTCAAGTGGTTCCCTATCTTCCCACAAGGCTGTCTGACTTAAATTAGGCATTGGTGAAGGCTTGTGTTAAAACCTCTTCAAATACCAATGATTGTTTAAAGAGTGTGACTGCTTCACCACTGTATGTGTCATGATTTAGTATTGCTTTGACTACACAACAGTTCTGGTTAGCTCTAGTGCTACTACAGACTCAGATTTCCACTTCAAACTGAAGAGCTCCAGGTGTCGTCACTCTCCCGTTCTTGCTAATTTTAGTGAGGAATGTCAAGTCTGGTGTGCTAAGCATCCATCAAAACATACTATGCTTACACATAATTTGCATTTGGATGGTCAATCCTGGCCACATACCTCAACGGTTCGGCTTTATGTATTTTTGAATCTATATTCATAGTTTTAATGCAAGCTTGTTGTTTGTAATGGCCTCCAAAGACTATCCCACATGCACTTTTAGGTTGTCTTTGCCTGCCGAGCAGATGTGATCTGGAAAAGCACTTGAGCTTGGAGCTTTTCCGTCTCTTGTACTTACTACACCTCTTTACTCAGAGCTCACAGAGGCAAGAAACCACAAAAATGTCCGGGCCAAAGAGCTTCTAGTTCCTGTCCAATAAGTCTTGTATGGCACAGAACAGACCCTCTAGTGAATGGGAATGTGTGCCAACAAAAGCAGATTAAATGACTAATGTTTTTAGTTAACTGTCAAGTCGATTACATGTAAAGTCCAACTTAACCTATCTGACTGTGTAAAGAAAGTCCTTTCTAAAAGTTCTTTATTGGCATCTCCAGTTTAATCAAGAACGGGGTGTCCAATCCTGTTCCTGGTGGGCCTGTGTCCTGCAGAGTTTAGCTTCAACCAACTCCAACACACTTGCCTGGAAGCTTCTAGTACAGGGGTCACCAAACTCAGTCCTGAGGGCCAGTGTCCTACAGAGTTTAGCACCAGCTTACCTGAATTCCAGGACCGAGTTTGGTGACCCCTGTTTTAGTAAGTCTGTAGACCTTGATTAGCTGGTTCAGGTGTGTTTAATTAGGGTTGGTGTTAAATTCTGCAGGTCCATGGAGGTGGTGCAGAGTTTAAGGACACCAGCCCTCCAGGACAAAGTTTGGTGACCCCTGTTGTAGGCCAAAATTGCACAGCCCTGTTCTGTAGCAGGAGTATCCAGTCCTGCTCCTGGAGGGTGAACATCCTGGAGAGTTTACTGTCAACCAGCTCCAACAAACTTGCCAAGAAGTTTCTAGTGAGTCTAAAGAACTTGATTAGCTGGTTTAGCTATGTTTAGATAGGACAAAGTCAAACTCATCAATACTCACTCTCACAGAGTCTCCTCCTCAGCCTGCCCCTGATCTTGTCAATGGCATCAAAGTCCGTCACATGGAACACATGAGCGCTTTTGGGCTCCGCTGCAATCTCCTCAAGCTCCTCCCTCAGGGCTTCCCCAATTCCTACGGCGAACAACCTGATTCCAGCAGCCGCTGCAGCAATCGATGGCTCCAAAACATAATCCTGACTCCTGCCATCTGTTAGCAAGATCGCCACTTTCTGAATGCCCTTTGTGGCATGCCTCGCCCCTGCCCTCTCTGTGAAGATGTTGTTGGTGGTGAAGCTGATGGCGTCTCCAGTCTTGGTGTTCCCACCCAGGTAGCGGATGTTCCCAGCAGCACGCTTGACCTCCTCAAGGGTTTTGTACCTGCCCAGGTTGAATTCGGCGGTGGGACGGTCACTGTAGCGAACCACGGCCACACGCGTCTTCTCTGCACCTACGTCAAAAGATTCCACCAGGTTTGCCACCCACTGCCGGATCTTCTCAAAGTTGTCCTTGCCCACACTGGAAGAGGTGTCCAGGATGAATACAAGATCATAGTGGACATTCTTGCAACCTGGGAAGAAGGATATGAAATTTTACAGACTGTGTGTATACAGTTTAGCCACAGGCTTGTGTTTCCACCATGGTCCAGTTGGATAATACATGGGCTGAATTTTGCAGAGAACTCGAAGCTACTAGTATGTCAGGTTCAAAACCTCAATCTGCAAACATTACAACAGACTCACTGAAATTCAGAATTAGAACCACCAAGCTAATCAGAGATGTGGTTAGAGGTCATTAAAACAGTATATTTAGGCAAGTATGTGACCTCACCTGCCCTTTGTCCTTCAACACTGCCTCCGTACAGAGTCAGTGCCAGTATTGTCAGGACCAAAGAGATCCTGAGCCCAAATCGAAACTTCATCTCCTTCTCCGCTGTTGTTTGCTGATATTCCCGCTAAGGTGCGATGATCATCAACTTGCTGCTCCTGTGGAGACATGAGAACAAATGTGAGGTGATCAGTCATTTGGACTCAGAGCTGAGTTATAGTGAACGATTGCAAACAGAAGTGGAGTGTATGATTCATGTTAGCTGTGCGCTAACTGATGTACTGCCGGTGCAGCCCACATTAATCCTGATTTGTACTTTCCAAGTTGTCGTTTCAGTTTGAGCTGATAACAAGATGAGCCATGCTCATAAACACAGTATGTAAGTGAATACAGGGATACTTACCATATTAAGCTTTAGGCTAAGCAAGGCATTGCTTTTTAATGACCTTTAAACACACCACTCTCCACAATATTTTATTTTTTTTTTTGTCTTATTTTGGTATCTGACCTAGACATGGACACCATGTAGTTGCTCCAAACTTAAAAATGTATTTACTAGGTGAAACCAGGTATCATGTTAAGTGCATGGTGAAGAAATAATGCTTGTTTTGTGATAGACATATTCATTAGCAAAAGTAATTGTGAGATGATATATTTAGGGGGGAAAAGGAATAATATTATAAATAACACATAATGAAAGATTATAGGTCTCCATCAGCAAACCAGAGTAAATAAGGAGGGGTAACAGAATGAAAAATCCAATAGTTTTACGTCCAACCGTAATTCATTTTCCCATTCGCTAAACTATACATTCCACCACTGGTGACTAACCACACTCCTCTGGCTAAGCTGAACTGATGTTTCGCTGTAAATAGGGTGTTCTTCTGATTTAGTGGTGTACAGTACGCCCCAGGGAGCACACTGTCATCAGAGACTGAGGGAGCAATGTTGGGAAGCATTGAATTATGGTTTGCAGAGCCTTGATGATGTGGCAATCTCCTCACAGGCAGTTTCATCGAAGCTGTCTAACTTTCAAGTGCATAAAATTACGATTATTCTTGCAAAACCTTCACCAAGGACACAATAGAGTGAACTTCATCAATGGGAAATTGCATTGATTCAATTAGCGAGTTAAAAGCCCCCCTTATATCTTTTAAGTACTAGTTGATGCATTTAGAAATGGAAAACTGCCCACTTTTTGGATCGGCCAGGCCAGTTCCTCGTGAACTGTCAGCCTGACGCCTCCTCTAACACAGTTCAGTGTTGTGTCTTTGTTGCCTTCCATAACTCATTCCTCTCCCTCCTTTTATCCCTTCATGAAGGTTTGCTTTTTCATCATATGACCCAGAAAGCCATGCTTGCTCATTGCTTTTGGTCTTAAAAGCCCACAGGATCTCTCAGCATGATGAGCTTTTTGAACCCTCTGACTAGAGCAGGTATTCTTACGTTTCTTTGATGCTGTGAAAGTATCCCACATTTATTTAGCTACTGTCCAAAAGTATAACCAGAGCATTTATATATTTGCAGTAAAAAGCATTTAAGTTTTGTGGAAAGAACCATCTATAACCTCCTTTCAGTCAAATGTTGGCTGGTATCTCTATGGACGTCAAATGTTAGAGTTCCAAAGGCTTCTGTTTTCTAACAGTCAATTCAACAGTCCAAAGTATTAAAGAGCACACTGTTTTACCAGCCCTCTGGTCAGGCTATTAACCTAAATTACCTGTTGCTTTCTAAAACTAATTGACCCGCACTTGGTTAAAAAAAAAAAAAAGATTAAAATAACAAAATTCTTTTTATAACTAAAATTAAATGTTTGTGGAAGTGAACACCCATTTCTGTTTTAAGCCCTTCTGTTCACCGCTACAAATGTTGGTTAAAACGCATTTAACAGTACACGTTAGGCTATATGTGACCCTGGACCACAAAACCAGTCTTAAATATCACCTGTATATTTGTAGCAATGGCCAAAAATACATGGTGAGGGTGAAAATTATTGATTTTTCTTTTATGCCAAAAATCATTAGGATATTAAGTGAAAATCATGTTCCATGAAGATATTTTGTAAATTTCCAACCGTAAATATATCGAAACGTAATTTTTGATTAGTGATATGCATTGCTAAGAACTTCATTTGGACAATTTTAAAGGCATTTTTTCTCTATATTTCATTTTTTTGGCACCCTCAGATTTCAGATCGATATAGTTCAAATAGTTGTATTTCGGCCAAATATTGTCCTATCCTAACAAATCATACATCAATTGAAAGCTTATCTATTCAGCTTTTAGATGATCTATACATCGGAATTAAAAAAAAAAATAAAAAATCGACCCTTATGACTGGTTTTGTGGCCCATGGTCACATATAGTCAATGTCCAGAAGGAACCTGTGTTTAAAGACCCGGGTATACTTCATTTTCTGCGTTCCATCCAGTCTCTGGCTCACTCGTGTCCACACAGCTTTCAAAGTACACTCAGCCGCAAATGAGCTATAAGCTGGATAAGTTCGACGCATGTGCAGTACAGTTGGGTTTTTTTGTATCCTCTACCAGATGCAATTATGTTCTAACTACGCACACGCTCTGTGTTGTACGCACACTGTCAATGAAGACACAGAAAATTGGGCACAACATGGAAGGTGTGCACAGATATCCTTAGACCTTCCTGATAATTAAAATTACGTCACACAGACGGCCAAAGTATTCCATGGTCATAAGTTAAGACCTTTTGTTTACCAACCCTATACTCTTAAAAATAAAGTTTCTTTATTGGCTTCTATGGTTCCATTTTAGAACTTTTAACATCTATGGAACCTTTGTATTCCACAAAAGGTTCTTTACCATGAGAAAAAGTTTCTTTAGATTATTAAAATGTTCTTCAGTCTTCTATTTTCAACTAATCTTCAATCATTTGGTTATCAGTTCTTTGACCTACCATCTTTTGTTTGCTTGCCTGGTGACCTACAGTTGTTTACTTACATTACCAGTCCTACAACCTTTAAATTACCAGCCCCTTGGCCTATAACCTTTAGATTACCAGCTTTGAAACATTTTGTTTACCAACCCTACAATCATTTGGTTACTAGCATTTTTTATTTCATCGACCACCTTACAACTTTTAAGTTACTTAGACATACAATATAACATACTGCATTTAGCTTTCCTGCTCTACAACCAACAATATTTTGGTTTCCAGCTTAATTAACTTGCATATTTTCATAGACAACTTTTTAGTAAATAGATGTACAGAATAACATACTATTTTTGGTTTACCAGCTCAATCTACAATCATTTGGTTTATTAGCCCTATAACCTGCATTGCTTTCATCAACCACATAAAAGTTATTAGACTTATAACATACTACTTTTGACTTATCAGCTCTATAACCTACAATATTTTGGTCACCAACCCAATTGACTGACCTGGTTACCTCTGTTATTTCATTATTGAACAATTTGCAATGTTTTAAAGATTTTCATCTTTTCTTGATCATCTGCAGATACAGTTCTAGTTTTGAGGCTCTGAAACCTTTCAGTATGTCTAGCTCCTCTAACACTCCAGGGCCCGGCTTCCGGCCAATATCCAAAACTCAGCTAAACGACCAGCATGGGAGCAACCTGCAGATGAATAAACCAGAAAGCTTCACTCTTCTCTTTCTGAAATGTAAAAAGCAGCTTTTCTTTCTTCTGAAGTTCTCACAAAACAAAAACAAAAAAATGGAAGAACAAAGAAAGCACAGACTGAGCTATCAAGAAATGATGGATAAACATTCTAGCACAAAATATCAGAAATTAAACACTTTAACATAGACTTGTTTACTGATGGCATGTGAATGATAAACTTCACTCTTACCTGTGCTGTCAATCCGTAGGAATAAGAAGATCTTCTTCAACCTCCTCCTGAAGCACACCTCACAGACACCTGAAGTTTCAAAGCAGCATCCTCCTAGAAATAAAGCTCCAGGTAAGGTCACACACAGGTGTGATGGCACTCACACAGTAATCCTGCAGTGAGGAGCACAGTGTTGTGGAGTCTGCTCTCCTCTGCTGGGAGGTGGGAGGGACGAGGAACTGCTTCTCTAAGTGTTGGGTTTCAGTGGGGACGAGATGGCTGCCCTGCCCTGTTCACGCACATAAAATAGGGCTCTGACAGACTGCGCCAATTATAGAGCAACTTTCCGGGATATTTTTGTCACTTTCTTTCTCTCTTTCTTTTTCTCTTACTCCCATTCCTTCACGCTCTCCCTTTGGTCTCCATGGCTTTAGTTTTTCCAGGCCAGTCTGAGCCAACCACAGGTTGCCAATGGGGCTGATGGGTGATTGGTAGCCACAACATGTGTGTCTATAGTAAGTGTTCACTATATGAAGTGTTGTGTCAAAAGAGTGCGTGTAAGAGAAGAAATTGTTGAATAAAGATGTTTTTTTTTTTCTTTGCACACAAAAAGTATTCTTGTAGCATCATAAAACTACTGTTGAACCACTGATGTCACATGGACTATTTTACTGATGTCCTTACTAACTTTTTTTGTCCTTGAACATAGTAATTACATTGCTGTCTATGCAGGTTCAGAAAGCTCTCGGATTTCATCAAAAATATCTTAATTTGTGTTCCGAAGATAAACGAAGGTCTTACAGGTTTGGAATGACATGAGGGTGAGTAATTAATGACAGAATTTTTATTTTGGGGTGAATTATCCCTTTAACGCATCCATTGCAAAACTTTACCTGATTTAACCAATCCATTTAAAAAAAAAAAAATAGACAAACAAAAATAATTATAAACATTTACTCTGGTTCAAGACACCTGATTTTAAAGTCAGGTCTTTTTAAGCAGAAGTCATAACTGAACTCAAACATTTCAAAAACATTACCAGGTTTAAAACATCCAATTTACTTACGATGCAAATTAGAAAACATTTACAGTACCTGGTTGAAGACACCCAATTCAAAAATGTAAATTCTAATCCACCAGTTATGTACAACCAAATTAACCCATTTCAACCCACCCATGATCTGCATCTGATCTCTGGCACTAACTTTTTGTATGCTATGTTGAAGTTGGAATGGGTAAGTTAAACCAGCTGAAGTATGTGGAGTAAGTGTCAAAAACCAGATTATGTTACTCAGATACTAAATCAGATTTAACCAAAAGTCTGAAATGGGTTAGTGTTATGACACAGTGAATACCTGTTCTTGAGAAAAAAGGCTGTTGGGCTCTTGTTCTTATGATGACAAAATCATAATTATTTCTAGATCAGATGGACAGACAGGTAGACAGAACAATTGATGAACTGATACAGTAGATTGGATGGATGGATGGATGGATGAACTGACAGATAGAACAGACAGATAGAATGATGGATGGCTGGATAGTACAAAAGATAGAATGATAGAACGATATATTGAACGATAAAACGATAGATAGATAGATAGATAGATAGATAGATAGATAGATAGATAGATAGATAGATAGATAGTAGATAGATAGATAGTAGATAGAGAAAGAACAACAGAATGACAGACGGCGGACAGACGGACATATAGATGGATATAGAAAGAACGATAGAATGACAGATGGATATAGTAGATTGAACAAACAGATAAATAGAAAGAACAAAAGAATGACAGATGGACAGATAGATAGATATAGAAAGAACAACAGAATGACATGGATATAGTAGAGTGATCAAACAGATAGGAAAAACGGTGGACTGACGGCTGATGGACAGACAGACAGACAGACAGACAGACAGATAGATGTTTTAGTAGACTGAACAAACAGATAGATAGATAGAAAGAACAACAGAATGACAGATGGATGGATGGATGGATGGATGGATGGATGGATGGATGGATGGACGACGGACGGACGGTGGAAAGTTAGAATGATGATGGATATTGTAGGTTGAACAATAAACATAGATAAAAGAAACGATAGAATGCGGATGGATGGATGGATGGGCGGACAGACAGGCGGACAAATATAGAATAGCAAATGAATATAGTAGATTGAACAATAGACAGACAGACAGATAGATAGATAGATAGATTGACGGATGGTTATAGTAGATTGAACAAACAGATGGAAAGAACAACAGAATGATGGACGGATGGACGGACAGAAAGATAGAATGATGGATGGATATAGTAGGTTGAATAATAAACACAGAAAGAACGATAGAATGACGGATGGATGGACAGACAGACAGACAAAGACAGAATGACAAATGGATATAGTAGGTTGAACAATAAACAGATAGAAAAGAATGATAGAATAATGGATGGATGGATGGATGGATGGATAGACCAAGATAGAATGACGGATGGATATAGTAGATTGAACAATAAACAGATAGATAGAAAGAACGATAGAGTGATGGATGGATAAATAGATGACAGACAGACAGACAGGCAGATAGATAGATAGATAGATAGATAGATAGATAGATAGATAGATAGATAGATAGATAGATAGATAGATAGATACTTCCTTCACAAGATGTGTTCCTGTACAAATTGTACTTTTAATCTCTTTAAACACAAGCATTAACTAAATGTCAAAGTATTAGTGGAGTTAATCTCTCAGAGGAAACCCAGTTAAAAAGAACTTTTCGTACCTTAAAAGATTATTGTGTTAACTACACTGAGCTCACGTCAGCGGGCAGCACTTCTCTGGCACTTTCTGTTTCTTTTTTTCTTTTTTAAGTTTTAGTTTTTCCTGTTTGCTCGTCTTGTTCTTTGAGGCTGAAGATGCCAGATATCCTGTGTGCACGGTGTGTCTCTGAGGACCCCTGTTTTCTCTCCCTTTCCTTTTTCCTCCTGTCTTACTTTTCATGTCTCATCTGGACGTCTCACCGAAGAGTACTTTCACAGACATCGGACACACGAAATCTTACAAACAGACACTTTCCAAACTCCCTAAATCCCATCTTTATGCACAGTAAAACATATCAACAACCAAGTCACACAGCAATAGACATCCAACAATAAAATCATGCAGGAAGTAACTGCTACGTCTCGTTGAAAAGAAACAAGATCTATTTCCATCCTCTACCTTTCTAAGGGGTCCCATTGGAGGTCACACTAACTTTAGCACAGGGCAAAGTCCAGCAGAGGACAACTGATGGGTCGGCACAGATGCAGATCTATAAGAGTAACGAGGAGAAGTGAAGATTATATGCTTTGAGCTCAAGTAAAGAAACATGTAAGAATACAAAAGTCATTGAGATCTGTTATGAAGATTTCATTATGGAAAAAATTAATTACAGCTTCTGATTTAATTATGAAAAGAAGGGCTTTGTATTTGCTGCCTGTTACTTTAACTTACAACAAAAAATTAATAACACTAGTGCCTCTGGGGTCTTTGGGATAACTTTTCATCCTGGTCCTCTCCTGATTTTTGTACCTATTTAAACAAACAAACAAACAAACAAAAAGATGTTTATCACCTCAAAGCACCACTGCAAATGGTTTAATAAACAGTAAACCGTACCTGTATTGCCAAAAAATCATCAGCTAGTGTTCGTTTCTAGTGTTTTTCAGAGTGACATTTTAACGCAAGCACTATAGTGCTAAAATTACATTCTGTGAAAGTCATTTTAGTCATTTAGCACTATAGTAATTTTAGTCTCCAGAGTGAAAAGCAATTTATTTACGTCTCAAACTGTGTCAGACACAGCAACATTTCATTGATTTACGTAAAAAGGAAAAGAAACACTGTGATCATTTACATTTTTATTGGCTGCCGTGAATAGTATTGACAAATTCTTTGCTTAGACTGTCAATATGGACGTTCTATTTTTATCTAGTTTTAGCAACAACAACAACAACAACAACAACAAAATTCAAGTAAAATTAATGTAGCAAGAACATTAATGAACTTTATAATATGTCTCACTGGAATAGTGGATTCTGACTGGTAAACTGTAGCCTTCTGCTAGGAAATAATTGTGTACAATGAGTAAAAACTGCACAATTGACCGATTCACTCTACCCCTCCTTCGTAAAATCATTAAAACCTACTGCCCTCCAAAAGTTTGGAAACGCCCTAGAAAAGTGGGGTTTTGGACAATATTGGCATGAATCCTTTTTAATTTGTGATAATTTTTCACTGATAAGGGACAACACAAACTACGAAAACATTTTATTACATAAACAGTTTATACATAGATAAAAACTTACATTTTCGATTCATCAAAATATCCACCATTAACAGCTATTACAGCTCTGCATAATCTGGGCCTAAATGAATTTTATTCTAAGCTTAATTGGCAATCAATTGTTGAAGCTATTAAGGTGTGCTGACCCAAAAATCTTTTAAAAAGCTTGGCCAAGTTTAAACCAGTAACCAGGCATCACAGCTCGCAAAGGGGCATGTCTGACTTTGACATGTATATATTACCATTATTATGTAATCAAAATGAAAATTATTATTGCTGGTCTTCAATGATAATGTCAAGTTACTTTAATGTATTTGCACCAAAAAAATGATAAAGATTTATGCTGATATCATCCAAAACCACACTTTGCAAGGGGTGTTTCCAAATTTTTGGAGGGCAGTGTAAATAAGTATTTTAAGGCAAGATACCACAGGTGAATAGGGTAACTAAAAGATATAATCACCTTTACCCAGTTGGTTAATCACAGTCATTTAAAGGGATAGTTCACCCAAAAATGAAAATTCTGTCATTAATTATTCACCCTCATGTCATTCCAAACCCGTAAGACCTTTTTTTTATGTTTGGAACAAAAATTAAGATATTTCTGATGAAATCCGTGAGATTTCGGACCCTGCATAGACAGTAGCACAGGTGACATGATCAAGGGCCAGAAAGGTAGTAAGGACGTTAAAATAGTCCATGTAACATTAGTGGTTCACACACTTGTCGTGAGCATTCATTGACTGTCACAAAAGAGAAGAAATTGTTGAATGAAGTTGTTATTTTTGTTTTCTTTGCGTACAAAAAGTATTCTCGTAGCTTCATAAAATTACAGTTAAACCACTGATGTCACATGGACTATTTTACTGATTTATTGTTCTTACTACCTTTCTGGGTCTTGAACGTGTCAGGTGCGTTGCTGTCTAAGCAGGGTCAGAAAACTCAGATTTAATAAAAAACATCTTAATTTGTGTTCCGAAGATGAATGAAGCTTTTACGGGTTTGGAATGACATTAAGGTGAGTAACTGATGACAGAATTTTCATTTTTGGGTGAATTATCTCTTTAAGAAATTACATTTCGCATTACAATTTTTCTCAAATTATGTTTAAATATGCATACTTATTTAATTAAAAATGCACTAAATTTGCATACATTTCCATAACCGAAATCCAAAAATTCTGGCATTTTGAAAAAACAGCCCTAAAGACGTACTGTAATTGAAATCTACAGATGCAAATAGATGAACTGTGATAAAATAAACACTTAAATGTGTATTTCGGATGTTTTCATTACACTAGTCTAAAAGAAGACAGGATTGATTGATTGATTGATTTACTTATGTACAGTTGAAGTCAAAAGTTTACATACACCTTGCAGAATCTGCAAAATGTTAATTATTTATTTAGTACTGACCTGAATAAGATATTTCACATAAAATATGTTTACATATAGTCCACAAGAGAAATGTAATAGCTGAATTTATAAAATGTCCCTGTTCAAAAGTTTACATACACTTGATTCTTAATACCTGAATGATCTACATCGGTTTTTTTTCATATTGTCATCGTTGTTCATAAGTTTCTTGTTTGTTCTGAACAGTTAAACAGTTTTTCAGCATTTTTGTGTATTTGAAGCCTTTCCAACAATGACTGTATGATTTTGAGATCCACTCATATGCAACTATTACAGAAGGTTCAAACGCTCAGCGATGGTTCAGAAGGAAAAACTATGTATTAAGAGCTGGGGGTGAAAACTTTTGCTCGGATTGAGGCTGTGTAAGTATCTAAATATCATATTTTTTTTCCATTTAGTACTGCCCTTCGGAAGCTACAGAAGATACTTGCATGTTCCCCAAGAAAAAAAAAAAAAAGTAAAATTTACCCTGATCTTCAAATTCAAAAAGTTTTCACCCCCGGCTCTTAATGCAATGTTTTTCCTGAAGCATCAGTAAGCGTTTGAACCTTCTGTAATAGTTGCATAGTTGAATAGTTGAGTCCCTTAGTTGTCCTTAGTGTAAAAAGATGGATTTCAAAATCATACACCATTGTTGGAAAGGGTTCAAATACATAAAAATGCTGAAAAACCAAAGAATTTGACGGACCTGAAGGATTTTTCTGAAGAATCGCAGACAGTTTATCTGTTCAGGACAAACAAGGGATTCATGAAAAGCATAACAGTAGTGATCACCCTGCCTGGGTTATTTTGTAATAATCGAAGTATAATTTTTGGATTTTCAGATCAGAAATTCTGCGCTGTTTTCTACATTATTGCAGGCTGTTTTCCCATCTAAACCCAAGAGGGAAAATCCTCTATTGCCATGTTCAAGTCTCTAACCCCAGCACCACGTGCTCCATTTCCTCTTCGGGTCAAAGAGTCAGAATATGGCTTCCTGAATGTCATTAACAGCCATCCTTCTCCCGACTTTACCCACTGCCTCGGCCCCGGGTTCCCGTGGGTTCCTCCACGATGCCTTTTCCAGCACATGGCTGGCGTCTCTGAGGGCCTTCTCGGCTGCGCGCTGACCCTTGCCAGGGCCGGCTGAGGCCGGTTTGCTCTCATCAGCAGATAATCCACCTGTTGATGAGCTGGATTTGCTTTGATCCTCCTCTAGCCGCTGGGTTCTTCGGAGTCTTAAACGCTTCTTGCCTGCGTCCTGGGTTTTAGTGGGAGCAGCTGATTGGCTGTTGCTGTGCTCTAATTGGCAAATATTCTCGGGAGCACGTGTTGAGCGAATGGTCGAATTACCTTCCGTTTGCCCCGCTGGCCTATCAGAAGCAAGCTTGACTTGATTGACAGGTTGCAGTGGTTTGTGTGGTTCTGTGATGGTACTCAGCGGGGAGTGTTCTGGTGACTTGTCTGGGCCGTCCTGCCAACAAACTTTCACCTTTCTTGGATATGTCTCAGCTGACTTACAGTCCGCCACTTTGGCCTCCTGAGCGCTTTTCAGCTTCTGCCGCTGCACCTCTAGGGGGAGCTCTAGCGGAGCGAGTTTCAGAGGGCGTCTCGGGGGGAGATTCTCAGATTCTCGCTCGGACGGTGGAGCAGGAGATCGACCCTGATCCTGTATGGAGGAGGAGGAGGAGGAGGAGGAAGAGGAGAGCGTCAAGCGAACAGAATCCTCAGCATGTGTCGATAACAGATGGAGAGCAGGTGTGCGTGAGAGACGGCCCTTTTTAGACACCAGCTGAATGCCACAGCCACTCAGATGGATCATCGGATTTTTCCCCTGGCAAGTTAAACTCTCCTGCATCTGTAACACAAACATGCAAAAGTGTGACTATTATGTATGTTGCTTTATGGAAAGCATATGAATTATACACACTCAAATTTGTTTCTTCTGATGATCTGAAAGTTTATGCTTAAACACGTTTGTGCAGTAATATGCATAAATATGAATTTCTTCATAAAAATGTATTTTTAATTGTTTTATATATTGATTTCTTTTATAGATGAGTTGGAACACATAATGAAAAAAGACAGCCAATGAGTGTCCAGCAAACCCATTTTAAACAACCCAGGATGCACCTCAAGCTTTGAAGAAGCTAAAATATAAGATATAAAAGTATATAATGTTTTGGTCACTACATACAGGGGTTGGACAATGAAACTGAAACACTGGCCAATATAGTGTTGGAGGTTTCATGGCTATATTTATGCAGCCTGGTGGCCAGTCTTTACTGATCGCACATTCCACCAATAAGAGCAGAGTGTGAAGGTTGACTTTGTGCACCCAATAGCTCAAACATTGTACCCTGAAGGTGGTGCCGTGTATTAGGATGATAATGCACCAATACACACAGCAAGACTGGTGACAAGAGTGATTTGATGAACATGAAAGTAAAGTTAAACATCTCCCATGGCCTGCACAGTCACCAGATCTGAATATTATTGAGCCACTTTGGGGTGTTTTGGAGGAGCGAGTCAGGAAATGTTTACATACACCAACATCACATAGTGACCTGGCCACTGTTCTGCGAAAGGAATGGCTCAAAATCCTTCTGGCTACTGTGCAGGACTTGTATTTGTCATTCCCAAGATGAAATAATGCTGTATTGGCTGCAAAAGGAGGCCAAACGGCATACTAATTGTGGTCTAAACCCAGGTGTTTCAGTTTCACTGTCCAACCCCTGTAATTCCCATATTCATATTCAAGTGTAAAAGTAAAGAATAAAAAAAAAAAAAACAGATGAGCTTTTACAAAATAAATATTAATAAATATATACAAAATGATAAAAAAAAAGTTAATAAACATGTTTGTACTAGCAGATATATTTATATTTTATTTGCAACTATTTCTTACATAAATCACTGTAATATTTGATCAAAGGTGTTGCAAAACATTTACCTTCATGTTAAACGTGAATATTGACATTCTTTTTATTTTGGCCATTTTTGATAATCTACAAAAACTTTACAGTCCACATTGCAGTATAGCATTGTTACACTTTGGTGCCACAGACTGTTTTATTACTGATTTAAAAAGACATCTGGTTCATTGCGAAAGTGGAGTATGCATATATACAAAAATCATCACAAATAATACTTTAACAATAATATATTAATCTATAACGATTTGCCATGCTTACTATTCACACTAAAATACAATTACAAGATTTTATTTATTATCTGTCCTTTTTTGAATTTGTGGCTTGTCCACAGATATTTTGTAACAATAACACAACATATTTTTCTAATTTTGTAGCAAGAATAATAATTGTCTTTAACAGAATAAAATAGAATGCTTAAATACTCACAACTGTTGCCATAATTTCCTGAGTGTGTTTTTGTCGAATCATCAGACAGCGCATTTGTTGTTTCCTCTGTCCTGCACGAGACCGTGACTCTGCAGAGAGCGAGAGAGAGATTGTGTTAGACTGACAGTTGTCTCAGTGATTGACCGTAAGATCCTTATGAAGATTGGGGTCAGTGTGCAGGTGTGTTGTGATCTCTGCTGATGTCAAAGCCAGTTCACTCACACACACACAAACAAATAAACTCACGTGCTCTCGTGAACACATGGCCTTCTTTCCTCTAACTGACCAACACACTTTGTTTTCAAATGTTTAGTAGAAAAATGTGATTATTCTGTTAGTAGCCACTAGATGGCGCTACAGACTACAGCTTAATCCTGTCCAAATACTGCACACTGTACAATGTACACTGCCTACAAAACCATGAAAATAGAAAAAAACTAACACAACAGTTATTTTATATTAAACCAACTGCATTAATTTCAAAAACCAAATATTGGATCAAAATAGAGATGTTTCTAAAATTAGAAGGTCTAGTTGAGCATATTGCATTGTAGAATACAGAATTCACTGCAGTATGTTTTGCTTATGCACTCAGAAAAAAAGTGCAATAAAGGGGGTAAAGAAGTGGTAAAGAAGGTACAAAGGTGTCTCTTTAAGGGTACTGTCTCAGCGACAAACTGTTGTACTCCTAAAAGTACAGTTTGCAGGTGCTATTATTAACCATTTAGGAATAAATAAGGTTCCAGGTTGTCATATTGAGGGTACTGCCCCAGTGACAAGCTATTGTACCCCTAATGGTACAATGTGATAATATTGTTGAGCCTTTAGGGGTTTAAAAAAAAAAAAAGGTACAAAGTGTCCCTTTGAGAGCACTGCCCCAGCCACAAACTGTTGTACCCCTAAAGGGACGTTTTGGTACTATTATTAACCCTTTAGGGATAAATAAGGTACAAAGTTGTCCCTTTCAGGGTACTGACCCAGTGACAAGCTGTTGTACCCCTGAAGGTATAATTTAATAAAATTATTAATTATTAGGGGTAAAGAAGGTACAAAGGTGTCCCTTTGAGTGTTTTACCCCAGCAACAAGCTGCCATAACTCTTAGGGGACAACTTGGTGCTATTATTAACCCTTTAGTGGTAAAGAAGGTACAAGATGTAGCTTTAAGGGTACTGTCCCAGCGTCAAGCTGTCATGCCCCTAAAGGTCTAATTTTGTGCTATTATTAACCCATTAGGGGTAAAGAAAATACAAGGTGTCCCTTTGAGGGTAGTGCCCCAGTGAGAATCTGTTGCACCCCTAAAGGTCCAATGTGGTAATATTATTAACCTTTTAGGGGTAAAGAACGTACATCTTAAGGCGTCCCTTTGAGGGTACTTCCTTCAGCGACAAGCAGTTGTACCCCTGAAAGTCCAATTTTGTACCATTATTAAAGGAGAGGTCCACTTCCAGAACAATTTACAGATAATTTGCTCACCCCCTTATCATCCAAGATGTTCATGTTATTCTGTCTTCAGTCGTGGAGAAATTATGTTTTTTGAGGAAAGCATTTTAGGATTTTTCTCCATATAATGGACTTCATTGGTGCCCCGATTTTGAACTTCTCTAAAGGGCTCTAAATGATCCCAGCCCAGGAAGAAGGGTCTTATTTAGCGAAACGATCGGTCATTTTTTAAATAAAATTTTGTATACTTTTTAAGCACAAAAGCTTGTGTAGCACAGGCTCTGGGATGCGCGTTCACGACGCTACATACTATTGAATCATGTCGAAAGGTCATACGGAACGTGGGCGGAACTACAGACCCAGTGTTTACAAAGCGAATGCGCAAAGACTAAGAAAGTGCAAGTAAGTTTGTAAACGCTGTTTACAAACAAAAAAGGTACAACGATGTCCTCCTCTCAAGTTGTAGGAGAAAATAAGATGGAGTTATTCACCATACTCACTACACAGACAATGAACTTACATGTGATTCGTAGTAGTGATGGGAAGTCTGGATCATTTTACCGACTCGGACCTTTGAGTCTCGTTCAGCAAAATGAACGAATCTTTTTTCAAGTCATTTCGTTCATTTTAGCAAAATAATTAAAATGTTACGTGTTACTTCCCTAACACATCTACTGCTTACACAAACGCTGATCACACTACAAACAAGACAAAACTATAATGCTATCAGAAACAGAAAAGATTAATTCATTGTTTACCTGGATCTTTAGTCCATGATTAGCTCACCTCACCTCTTATCTGACAAGTTTTTGGGTTTGAGTCGTTTGTTCATCACATGCCAGCCCCATAAGATGAATGAACAACTCGAAAACTGGAAACAGGTGAACTAATTCCAGTACAGAACCTAATAGGATGCTGCGCATGCGCCACTGAACGAATCACTCCCTGAGTTGACTCGTTCTTCCCGAGTCACATTAAAGATTCGTTCAAAATGAAAGAATCATTTAGAGCCATTCGAAGCTGCATTTAATCTGCATTTTTGAAGTTCAAAATTGGGGCACCAGTGATGTCCATTATGTGGAGAAAAATCCTGAAATGCTTTCCTCAAAAACCATAATTTCTTTACGACTGAAGACAGAAAGACATGAACATCTTGGATGACAAGGGGGTGAGCAAATTATTTGTAAATTGTTGTTCTGGAAGTGCAGTTCTCCTTTAACCCTTTAGGGATAAATAAGGTAAAAAGGTGTCCCTTGAAGAGTACTGCCCCTGTGACAAGTTGTTGTACCCCTAAAGGTGCAATTTGGTACTATTATTAACATTTTCTTTTTCTGACAGTGTATACAGCACATTTTGGCAAATGATTCAGCAATTTTCTGACTCTAAATCTACAAATATGGAAACATATAGCAAGCAAATGATCCCCAATTTGATGATTTTACTCTTCATTTGTGAGGTGGAATGAGATATCCAGTGGCCTAATCTTCTGTTCAAGTCCTCATAGTCACCCTGAAATCCTCTTCTTCCATGCTGGGGCTGATGGGATTATTTGTATAGCTGTGTTGTTGAGTGAGGCTGATCCTGGTGACCCAGAGCAGGGAAAGTGCTGTCGTAATCCAGACCCGAGCAGAACACCGGAAAAAGCAAGCGGACCACATATTCACACAAGCACGAGTGCAGAGACGCCGAAATTGGTTTCAAAAGGGCAACGGGCTTAACGAGCATCAGCGCTGCGCAGGCTCTCAAATCTGCTGAAGAATTGTAACAATCTGCCTGAAACCCCAAGCCTTCAAGGCAGCCGTATCCATCTGTCCTGATCCGCTCACTCACAGATGTGAGTGTTGAGATGGAAGCAGCTGATAATGCTGCTTTTGTGCACACTTCCTGTCTCCATTTTCATTTTTGCTCAGGATCATGATATTTTTGGGCTAAGAGGAACTACTGTAGTGATAACACATTCACTTCAAAGCCAGTGCAGGTGAACACCACATCAACTTTTAATCAACTTCCTACATTTAGCTGACTTAAAAATATTTAAAATGAGTGTTACTTAGTGGTTGTTAGGTTGTTGCTATGTGGATGCCAGGGTGTTGCTAAGGTGTTTTGGTCGGCTAGAAGTGTATTGCTACGTGTTGTCAGAGTGCTGTTCAGTATTTTCCATGTGAAAAAGTGCTAAAGTGTTCTGAGTGTTTACAATAATGTTGCTATGTAGTTTGATAGGGTGATCTGGGTATTTTGGGTAGTTGCCAAGGTGTTGCTAAGGTGTTCTGATTAGCTACCAGGGTGTTGCTAAGTGGTTTAATGATTTTGTGTGTTCTAGGGGCGTGCAAGTGGCCATTAAGGTGATCTGAGTGATTTCCAGAGTGTTACTATGAATTTGCTAGGGAGATCTGGGCAGTTACTAGGGTGATTTGGGTTGTTGCCAGGGTGTTGCTAAGGTGGTCTGGGTAGTTGTCAGGGTGTTGCTAAGTGTTGTCAGAGTGCTGTTCAGTAATTGCCATGATGGTGCTAAAGTGTTCTGGATGCTTTCAATGATGTTGCTACATGTTGCTAGAGTGGACTTGATGGTCACTAGGGTGTTTTGGGTGGTTGCCTGCTAAGGCTGCTAAGGTGTTCTGGGTGGCTTCCTGGGTGTTGCTAAGGTGCTCACCAGGTCGTTCTGGGTGGCTCCCCAGGTGTCGGTATGTGGTTGTCAGGGTTGTAAAGGTGTTCTGGATGGTTGCCAGGGTGTTGCTAAGGTGGTAGCTGGGTGTGCTAAGTGTTGTCAGAGTGCTGTTCAGTATTTGCCACAGTGATGCTAGAGTGTTCTGGGTGCTTACAATGATGTAGCTACATGTTGCTAGAGTGATCTGGGTGGTCACTAGGGTGTTTTGGGTGGTTGCCACGGTGTTGCTAAGGTGTTCTGAATAGCTGCCAGGGTGTTTCTAAGTGATTTCTAGGATGTTCTGGGTGATTGCCGAGTGTTGCTATGTGGTCATCAGGGTGTTCTAGCTCCCCAGGTGTTGCTATGCAGTTGACAGGGTGCAGTTCAGTAGTTGCTGAGGTGGTGTTGGTGGTTGCCTAGATGCTAAGTTGTTCTGGGTGGCTACTAAGGTGTTCACCAGGTCACCAGGGCATTCTGGGTGGTGTTCATGTTCATGTTTCTACAGTGATCTAGGTGGTCACTAGGGTGTTTTGGGTGGTTGCCAGGGTGTTGCTATATTCTGAATAGCCGCCAGGGTGTGCTAAGTGATTTATGTTGCCATTTGGTCATCAGGGTGTTCTGGGTGGCTCCCAGGTGTTGCTATGCAATTGCCAGGTGCAGTTCAGTAGGTGTTGTTGGTGGTTGCCAGGGTGCTAAGGTGTTCTGGGTGGCTGTCAGGGTGTTGCTAAATGGTTGCTGGGGTGTTCTGGGTGGTCATTTGGGGGATTGCCAGAATGTTGTTATGTGGTCAGCAGGGTGTTTTGGGTGGTTCCCCAGGTGTTGCTATGTGGTTGTCAGGGTTTTGAAGGTGTTTTGGGTGGCTGACAGGGTGTTACTGAGGTGTTCTGTTGCTGTGTGATTGTTAAGGTAATCTGGGTGGTAACTAGGTTGTCCTGTCACCATTGGTGGCTGCAATGGTGTTGGTAAATGTTTGTTAGTAGTTGGTATGGTGTTCTTTGTGGCTGCCCACGTTGCTACATGGTTGCCAGGGTTGTGAAGGTGTTCTGGGTGGCTGATGGGCTGTTGCTAAATGGTGGCTAGTGTCACTTCTGAGTGTCACTAAGCTGATCTGGGAGATTGCCAGTGTTTTGCTATGCAGTTGCCAGGGTGCTGTTCAATAGTTGCAAAGGTGTTCTAGGTGGTTTCCAGGGTGTTGTCAAGGTGCAAGGTGTTCTGGATGTCTGCAAGTGGTCATTTGGGTGATTGACAGGGTGTTGCTATGTGGTTGCTACGGTGTTCTACGTGGATGCCAGGTTGCTCATAAGTGGTTGCTCAGGTGTGCTGTGTAGTTGCCAAGGGGCTCCTCAGTAGTTGCTAGGATGTTCTAGGTGACTGTGTTGGTGTTGCTAAGTGGTGATCTGGGTGGCTGCCAGGATTGTTTCTTACTGTCCCAAGTATAAGCAGATT
Organism: Labeo catla; assembly: GCA_012976165.1. Taxonomy (NCBI): domain Eukaryota; kingdom Metazoa; phylum Chordata; class Actinopteri; order Cypriniformes; family Cyprinidae; genus Labeo; species Labeo catla. Next base: position 273,557 of record VONZ01000538.1, read on the forward strand.
TTCGCCTGTTTTGTCATCCACCAGAAGATAAATGGGCTTGATCTGAGAAGAGACAAGACAAAAATGTCAATGTTTAGTATAATTTTAAGCTGTCATTCTATGCCTAAAAATGCAACAATTTGTGACAATTTGTCCAATTTTCTTTTATCACCAGGTGCGACACGTGCAATTTTGTGTCTCCGATCTCAAACAGGTTGTTCTCGCAGCTTTCTCAAGATGTTTCCAGCCATCCTAATAGAGAAAAAATACGATTTTCCTGTCAGATGCCTGGTGGAGTTTATTGTACACGTCTCTGCCTGAAGTTGTTTCTGCTGAAATGTCAAACACCTGTAGTGCAAAGAGAAAAAGAAGGTATTACTGCAAAGACGAGAATTTCACCGGGTTCATGACGGTTGGCTCTGCGGTTCTCCAGACAGACCCACGATGGACAAAAGTGCTCACATTTACTCACAGTCTCCCATGGAGGGGTCACTGACCAGTATTTATTTGAAGGAATTTAGACGCCTACTGTTCCACAGTGCTTTCACCTGTCTCAATCCTAAAGAACCACAAACATGAGGATGAACAAATAATACCAGCATATTTACTTTGGGGTAAATTATTACTTTAATTCACCCCACATAAATAGTTTAGCACATAGATTTTGCTAGGAGAGAAAGTCAAAACTCAAATGAATTACTGACCAAATATCAATGTTGTTTGTTTTTTTAGAGATTCAATCTTCTGAGTTTCACAGCAGCACATTTGCATGCTTTTTTATGCAAATATAATTTATTTGACATAATGGCAATCTGGTGCAAAAGAATATTCTGTGAAATGAAAGAATAGTCTGTACTCTTGGCTAGAATAAGACCCAAGTCAATTTCGATGGAGGTGGATTCATTTTTGTCCCAGAATGCCCCAGTGCATTAGCTAAATTTTTCATTATTCTTTATTAAAATTTAAATAGCTTACGAAACTTATGAAAGTAATGCATGTATGTAGGGGTATATATATATATATACACACACCCATACACACACTTGATGCATAACATAATTGTATTATGTAAGATTTATTTTATTATAATTCTAAATATAATGCACATCTAAATAACATAAATTATTATACCACTAATAATTATATTTATTTATTAAAAAATTAAATTAAATTTAAAATAAAATATATATAATTTTTAAAACTGAAAACTATTGGTTTTAAATCACAGCTTTTCAGTTTGATCTCTGACTTTCAGCTCTCGCTTGATGTGCATATGCATTATGCAACATGCATGTGTACATAAGCTTGTCTAATATCCCTCTCTCTCAACACCTGCATATTAGACAGGCCGTTCATATCAGTGATATATAAAGAGAGAGGTTAGCTCCAACTCCTCGGGTGGCTTGGCTGGGTGCTGAAGCTCTTTTGAGCTGCGTTTAAATTACAGGCTGGATCCAGCGCCAGAGATCCAGCCTCCCTCCACCACTGCTCTTATGCTGTCGCTCTCCCCCGGCCTCAAACAGCAGCCTGACAGCTTAATTAGCGAGGAGCCGCGGGAGATGAATAGGGCCGCGGAACATTCGCTTCCACCTACTCGATAAAGGCCAGCATCCAGCTGTAGACCCACGAAACACTGGGGACGCTGATGTCATAGAGGCTGCTGAACTGCAACCTGACGGAGAACCGGGAACAAGAGTGAAAAGAATATCTATTTGCTAGAGCATTAGCTAATGTACTGTGTTACCAATGACAGCGCTGTGATTAGCATAAGAAATCAGGTCTGTAGAAAAACACGCCGTGCTGAAGATTCTACATCACTCTGGAGCACAAAGATAAGTCAACATAAATCAAAACCGATTCTATATACTTTTATTAAGTTAACTTAAGTTTCTAAGGTCTTATTGTGGATGACTCATGCATTTTATTTTAAAAGTAAAAAATGACTTTACTTTTCCTGCTGACATCACCTAGCCAATGGAAGCTTGTTTTTGCCACAGGATAAAAATCAAGTAATTGCGACTTTTTATATAACAGTTCTTACTTTTTTCCCCTCGCAGTTCTGAGTTTCTGTCTGAGTTATAAACTTAGAATTGTGAAATGTTAATTAGAATTTGTGAGATATAAACTCACAATTCTAATAGGCCTATATCTAATGCTATATGTAAAGATACGCTAATGATATTAAAGCTCTGCCTTGCAAGTTGCCGGGATTGGTTACATGTTTGTGATGGAAAAACTGCAGTTTCAAACCACATTTTTGAGACTGTCTTTGATAGGCTGCAGTTTTAAGGAGAGAATGCTCAGTGATGGTGTTGACTGATGAATTTGCACAATATACATTTTTTTTTTCAGTTTTAGTTTTAATTATGTGAGTCATTTTTTGGTGCAAATACATTAAAGTAAAGTAAGACCAGCAATAATAATTTTCATTTTGATTACATAATAATGGCAATATATACATGTCAAAGTCAGACATGCCCCTTTGCCAGCTGTGATGCCTGGTTACTGGTTTAAACTTGGCCCAGCTTTTTAAAAGATTTTTGGGTCAGCACACCTTAATAGCTTCAACAATTGATTGCCAATTAAGTTTACAATACAATGAATTTAGGCCCAGATTATGCAGAGCTGTAATAGCTGCTAATGGTGGATATTTTGATGAATCAAAAATTTCAGTTTTTTCTACTGTATGTATAAACTGTTTATGTAATAAAATATGTTTTCGTAGTTTGTGTTGTCCCTTATTAGTGCAAAATGATCACAAATTAAAAAGGTTTCATGCCAATGTCGTCCAAAACCCCACTTTTCTAGGGTGTTTCCAAACTTTTGGAGGGCAGTGTATATTTTTTCAAAAAAACAATCTTTAAAATGCATTTTGCTTTTATGAAATGGCAACAAAAATCAGCAAATAATAATAATAATAATAATAATAATAATATTATATATATATATATATATATATATTTCAATTTTATACTCAAAAACTAAATATCTATTAATGAACTTGGGGCTTCTGAAAGTGAGAATATGGATCATGTCTTGGCTGGGATTTTTAAATTGCCTAAAATGTTTTTGGCTGTTTTGCTTTTTTTTTTTCCCCTCAATCCACCCTATTTTTGCCCTAAGAGCAGACACAGCCACTTGTAAATTTTATGTGTCTGGTTTCATATGCGTCCAGCTATTTTTAGCTGTACAAAACAGCTTGTTTTGCTGTTTGATATTGCAAATTGTTGTGTCTTACCATATTATTTTAATTATGAACACACTGGTTTGTAGTGCAAACAGTTTTACCATTTACTGCACGTTGTTATTCTTCTCGTTTTTTTTTCCAGACTGACCAAAAAACCTAGGAATAGTTAGCAAATGTAGTTTTTTTTTTTTTCTTAAACGGTTTGATTGACAGCGGTGGCTCTAGAGGTAAAATTGCTCGGAAGGAGCAGGTCTATCGTATGATACAAATATTGTGCATATGTGTGAAAAAATGCGCAATTTCAATTGTTTACGCCACTGGTCTCAAACTCAATTCCTTGAGGGCCACAGCTCTGCACAGTTTAGCTCCAACTCTAATCAAACACACCTGATCCAGCTAATCAGGGTCTTCAGGATTACGAGAAACTTCCAAGCAGGTGTGATTTAGAGCTGGCTGAAGCTAGACACTCTGCAGAGCTGTGGCCCTCCAGGAATAGAGTTTGAGACCACTGATGTACGCCCTTTAAAAATGCGATATCGCCCCCAAGTGGCTGATTTCTTTCAAAGTTCTCACAGACCTTCAGAACTGTATATCAAACAGGCTCAGCAGGTTTTTGTTCCGGTTGATGTCCATTATTCTTGTCTAACAGGTGCTCAAGTTTCATCTGCCTATGACGGCCATGTTTTTTGAGATACGTAAATGTCCTTATAACCATTGTGGCACTTTGGGCCAAGGCCGTCAATACAGATTTTCATGTCGCTAGGACAAACGGTTGCATAGTTATGGCTGTTTTTGTTTTTTTCCCCTGTTATAGCACCATCAAGTGGCCAAGCTCCACGACTTTTTTCGTGTGACTTCAGATTCAGCTCTTACATTATAAGTTTGGCGAAGATATCTCATTCCATTCAAATTTGGAGGCGTGTGTTTTGTCCAGCGTGAGCCAAGGATTTCAACAACAAAAGACACTTGAGTCTGTGAAGAACGGTTTAGGAGTTATGAGCAATTTCGTACTTTTGATCGCTGTAGCGCCCCCGTCAGGCCGATTGGGGCGAGCCTTGGTGACCTTGTAGACTCTGTGAGTACTACCATCCCTCCAACTTTCAAGTCTCTACGACTTACGATTTGGTGTGTCCGATTAGTTTTATGTGGAGATGACTTATCCTTGGCCATTCTAACAATTACATGCTTGAACCCCTAATAACACATACATAAAGTAAAATGACACACAAGTCTTGAAAAGTGAAGCCAAAACGTTTGATCGCCCCCAAGGTGGCTGGTCCCAGCATAGGTCATAATCTAATGGGACGTGAGGCAAACTAATTAAATTTCACATCAAACAACAAACTTTTTCAGGATCTTCAGGAAGAGATTGGGGTTTTTTGTACTTTATTTTAACACAAGCCTCTGGGACGGCAATAAGCAGACAAAATTTGGAGCAGTCACGCTAATTAGAGGCATGTGCTTGCGATCAACTCCGTGAGAGTGTGGGCGGGACGCGGCACCACTTTGCTCCCTGCTGCGCAGACTCGGATACCAAGTTCTCTACTGCGCAGACTCTGGCAAGTATGTATAACTGCAGACCGGAGATCTCCAAAATGGGGCAGGAACTCCAAAAGTGGGCATAACCTCCAAAATGGGGCGGGGTCTCGTCACGCAAAGACTTTCCCCATTGGCTCTGGCTTCATTTCAACATTTCAAAACTAAACTTTATAAATTGAACACTTTTTGTAGTTGATCTCAAATATAATAAACTAAGCTATATAAATAAATATGCTCAGTGAGAGCAGAGCCACAAAACTCGTGGCCAGTGGTTAATGATATAAACGGGAATCACCCACGAGCTCTCCCGCGAGCCATCCCAGTGAAGTGCAGGGAACAAGTTTTACTCTATCGCTTTGTTTTATGCTGTGGAAGTGTCCCAGGGCTTGAAATTCGCAGGGTAGGAGGGGGTAGTGACGCTGGATGTAACTAAAAAGGTCCAATTTTTCGGTGAGGTCCGGTTGGGGAGTTACGGAACAGCCCGACGATCTCATATCGCATAATCTTATTAACTGTTTATCTGCCACACTATTCAGCACAAATCCTGCCGTGCAGTCACTTTCACTGGTTAAGGTTAGGGTAAGGTGTGGGGTAGGTTTAGGGGTTAGCATTTGTGTAACAGTGTAGGAAAACAACACTGTGATTGACAACCAAAAAAATCTCTAGAATCAGCTGTGGGGCGGAGTTTGCGTTGAAGTGGATTGGGGGGAAAAATCAAGTACTGCTCACTGCAGAGCCAAATGGCCTCCAGCTCCCCCTCTCTGGAGGTCCAGCTCCACCTCTGTGTGAATTAATGGGTGGAGTTAGGGTTAGGATAGGGTAAGGGGTAGGGTTAGGGTGTGGTTAGGTGTCTTTTTCCACCCATTACCTCCAGCGAGGGGGAGCTGGAGCTCCAGCTCCTCCCATTTGGCTCTGCAGCGAGCACCCTCTCGGAAAAATTGCGCATGTGTGTCATGTGCCTGTCTGTCAAAGGGAGGAAGACACGTCCCATTTTGTAGTTCCTGCTCCCATTTGGAGAACTCCAGGCTGCAGTTACATACCCCTCGACTCTGGTCCCAAATCAGCGCAATATGTCCTCGTCCTGTTGGGGCGCTGGCGGCTTCACTTTTCTTCGGTGGAAGAGAGTGTATGTGTGTCGTCCATCTTTTTTACAGTCTATGAGAGAGCATGTCAGTAGACAAACAATGGCAAAAACTTGGACATATCCGAGAGAGGAAAAAAAAAGAGGAAGTGTGGTCATAATAAAGTTTCGCTGCGCTGAAATATGCATGATGAAATATACATGTGCTAATAAAAACTTGGAGCTTGTACTTACTGCCACAGTCGTAGTAGCTCTTATACGCACCGCACTTCTGGAACAAACGTAGTCTGTTCTCACTCACTAAAACACAGGCAAACACTTTTTATTGGCAGAAAATGACAGATTGATATTCTTCCACTCAAGATGTAAGTGTGGTATCCACAAATAGACTCGCGGTGAAATTCACAAGCACATTCAGATCCTTCTCTCTCACTATACTTCATTTAGTTTTCACACATTGAGAAGATGATGTTGCCTCTGTTAGCTCAGGTTTGCTCTCACTTACATCACACTACAGTAGATCCACACGAACTATCTTTTATCTCTGCACAGCCTACTGTATGTATTTAAGGCCCGTTCACACCGGGAACAATAATTATTAGCATCCACACGAACGCACGATAACGTGTTTATTATAAGCGCTGCGGTTTTGTCTGCTACCGCTTTAAATGCTCGCGCTTGCTAAAACAGGATGGATTCTGATTAGCTGTCAATGTTTTAATACTTAATGAGCTGGAAAATAATGTTGCGAAAGTGATTCCAACGATGTTGGTGTGGCATGGATTATTTTTTAGATTCAGAATCATTTTTAAAATAATATCTTTATTGTTCGTTTTTATCCTTGGTGTGAACGTGCCTCGCTCCAGTAAGTTAAAAAATCATTAATGCAAAGCAACTGCAAGCTTCTGAACGAACAGATTCTGTGCAAAGGTAATTTAAGCGACCGTGTTTTTCGTTTTCCATTTTTTTCACAGATTATTTATCAAAGCACCTTAGCCAGTTTTTTTTTTAGCAGGATATAGAGTGGTAATGATAAACATTCACTTTCGAGGAAATAAAATGCATCAATGTGTCAAGGTTCGTACGTGGTAATAAGAAACAGGTGTATAAATTACCTTCTCTGCTGATAATCGTGCACCTGCAGAACTTCTAGCATTGCGAAGAGTCATTTATCCTCTGCAATTTCGTTTCAAGAAGTCTTCTGTGATGACAAATGAACACCTGCAAGCAAACATTAGCATGTTTCTTTGTACTGTATATCATCACCTGAGCGTCAGAAAGCCTGATGGAAGACGTTTATGGTCGGAAGTCAGAGATACAGGTAGGACTGTCCCACATTTGATTTTGAGTTTTACGTGGCTTTCGGCAACTTTTTACCCTGGGTTTAAATGTTGTTTCACACGTACAATACTTAAAATGTTTTAGCATTAAGTATAGGCTACTGTTAAGGATTATGAGGCCTTCTTTAGAGTTTTCTTGACAGTAACCTCAGTTTTTTCCTGAGTAACCAATGAGCGTCACCATGAAGGATTCCAACTTCCGTTTGGGTGCTTTCGTGTTCCTGTCTCCGTAGAAATCCATGTTAAAATGGACTGAACTGAAACTTTTTTTTTTTCAATATAACTAAATCTAAAAATAAAAGGTGGATAGTCTGAATTAATAAATCAGGATAAAATATGAACTCTGTGAATACAATAATCTGAGCACTCTAAAAAAAAAAAAAAAATTCTAAGTTAAAAACAACCCAGCACTGAGTGAAATATGGATAAACCCAGCGGGTGGGTTAAATGTTTAACCGAGCCTTCTGAGTAGTTTTATTTAACTCAAGCATTGTTTAAAAATAACTGTATATCTGGCTTAAAATAAACCCAAAGTAGTTTGCAGTTTAAAAATCAGACACATAATTACTAGAGGTGTCAGCAGTAATCAAAAAAGGTGAACATTTATTAATAAACCATTTAAAAAAGGTTTATTATTGGATTATTATTTATTCAACTTATTAATAAATGTTAATTTATTGAACTTATAAATAAATGTTAATTTCCAACCTATTTTGGGTTAATTTCAAGCCAGAATAGTCATTTTTAAACAACAGTTGATACAATAAAATTACCCAATCGCTGGGTTTGTCCATATTTCACCCAGCATTGGGTTGTTTTTAACCCAGCATTTTTTCAAGTGAGATTTTCTTAATTTGGGGTTAAATGACCATGGGTTAACAATTTCAAGTGTGAAATTGAAGTGTGAATTACTCGTAATAAAAAGACAAACCTACTGAGGACAAAAAAAAAGGGTAACACTTTAGAATAAGGTGTCATTTGTTAAAGTATTAACTAACATAAACGATGAACAATACATTTATTTCAGTATTTAATAGTCTTAATAGTTAATGTTGGTTAATAAATAGTCGTTCATTGTTTGTTCATGTTATTTCACAGTGCTTTAATGTTAACAAACACAACTTCTGATTTTAATATTGTATTAGTAAATGATGAAATTAAGATTAACAAATGCTGTGAAAGTATTGTTCATTTTCAGTTTATGTTAACTAAATTAGTTAACTAATGCCAACTAATTAACCTTGTTCTAAAGCTTTACTAAAAATGTCTGAAAATAACCTAGGTAATTTTAGTTTAAGATGGTTTAGCTCATGTTCAGTCTAGTAAGATGGTATGGTGTGGTCTGTGTGCCTAGTTTAGGATGGCTTATTCCCAAAAAAAAAAACAAACAAACAAACAAACAAAAAAACAAACACATAATAGAAATGTAATGCAGATATGCTGTTCTGGTCAGTTGATCGAATTTCCCTGTTTACTCTGAGGGTACATAACCACAGCAGAACGACTGTATACAGCAATAAACGTCACAGCGTTTGATTTATTCGCCGTAGTTAAAGTTTAAATGGCATCTTGAGGAATTCTACTGATTTTTCTGTACGGCACACAAAGGACTCGTACGCGGCTTTCGACAGCTGCCGGAGAGATCCTGATGTGAGAGATAAGGTGGGAGGAATTGTGTGGTGTGATAGCGCTTTGATTTACCAGCGATTATAGCAGCACCTCTCACCTCCCATCATGCACTGAGAAAGCGGACTAATTTTGGGCCCAGGGAGAACGCACGCACCGCACGCTTATTGGCAGCACATATGGGAAACACAAGAAACTGGAAACAGAAATAGACTTTCGCAATATGGTTATTTGCAAACCGTAGCTGTCAAAAGTCATGCACACAGATGTGAATGCTGATTGTGTTAGTACAAGTGTAAAGCGATTATTATAGTAACTAAAAACTAAAACCATGAAAATACATTTGTTACTTGAAATAAACACTACCTGAAAATAGGATTAAAAAAATACATTTTTTTTTTCCATTTTCATTGTTTAAAACAAATAACTAAAACTTAAACAAAAAGACATTTTAATAAAAAAAAAAGTGGGAGAAAAATGCACAACAAAATTATTAAAAAAAAAACTTTAAATCAAAATGATCTTAAATACTGATTTAAAATATTAAATAACTATAAATCTACATATATTTAAACAAATTTGCTGAAATTTAAAAAAATATATATACGTTTGATACTTGAAATGAATGTTACCTGAAATAAAATAAAAACAAAGCCTTGAAATAAAATTAAAAACCTTTAACTTATTTCAGCTAGCTGCCAAAGCAACATTTTTACATGTAAGTTGTACTCGATGTACAAAAACAACATAAAACTGAAATAAAAATGAATAAAAACCGCATAGAAATTAAAGGACGAAACACAACTAAATTAAACCTTTAAAAGGCAAAAATTCAAAACTAATTCAAAAAATTCTCAACGACACTAAAATATCACTATCACATATTATATCACATATTTTCAGTATATAAAACAAGTGTGCACATACATTTTGCCACCATCACCAATAAAACCAATGGATGTGTTTATGCAAATTGTCATGTGATACAGAAACTCGGCCAATCAGAGAGCACTCTGTGAGAAAGGAGGGAAGTTGACATTTTTTAATTCAAATTTTTAATTCACCCCAGTCATGTGAAGAGGTCAGCCGGCCACACTATGTCATGCACACACAACAAATAAGACAAACAAACAAATTTAAATGCTCATTGCAAGTTTTCCCAATAAAGGCAAAAACAATAAACAAGTATGTTGTTCTGACAGTCCAGAGATCGAATCCGTATCATGACGGATCCCCTTCTTTAGTCGGACAGGGTCACACAGATTATTTGATGCAGTGGGATCTTAAAAGATCCACTGATAATGCATTCTATTGCAGAAAGAGATTATTATAGAAATAAATACAGAGCAACATGTGGAGATTATTGTGAATAATCATATTTAAGCGGCAGCGTGATTCACACTGCTGTGGGTGGACAGACAGATTTAATAGTGCAATATTCCTGTAGCATTAAGACAAAAATATAGTAGCTGAGAGTAAACAGATCAGACAGATGACATAAAATTATGCAAAACTGTGATAGACAATCACAAATGGAAATTTGCTGAAATGTACACAACCCTCAGGCCGTCAGTATACAAATGTTTGTTTCTTCATGGGAACCGATTTTAAAAGTTTTAAACAAATGTGACCCTGAACCACAAAACCAGTTTTAATAGCCAAAAATACATTGTATGGGTCAAAATTATCTATTTTTCTTTTATAAGGAAAAAACTTAGGATATTAAGTAAAGATCATGTTCCATTAAGATATTTGTTAAATTTCCTACTGTAAATATATCAAAACTTAATTTTTGATTAGTAATATGCATTGCTAAGAACTTCAGATTCCAGATTTTCAAAGAGTTGTATCTCACCCAAATATTATCCTATCCTAACAACAACAAAAAAAAAAAGACCCTTATGACTGGTTTTCTGGTCCAGGGTCAAAAATGTGTTATTGTATTTTGATGTGAGAGGACAACAGGAGATGGACTTCTTCACTGTAAGAAGCGTTATTATGGATTACGGACTTGCATTTTAACAAAAAGTAATTTTAAAAACATCTTAATGATAGATTTGTTTATTACAAACAGCTTATCGCTTCATAAGATTTTATACGATGGACTGGAGTGGTGTGGATTACGGTGATGTTTTTATCAGATGTGTTGGACTCCCATTCTGACGGAACCCATTCACTGTTGAGGATCCTTTGGTGAGCAAGTGATGCAATGCTGCACTTCTCCAAATCTGTTCCAAACATTTTCAGCAAATTTTCCAATTGTGGGTCAACTATTGGAAAGTCCTTGAAGTCCTGTTTAATATAACTGTTATTAAACAATATATCTCTTATAAATGAATGAAGGTGGATTGATATGTATTTAGATACATATGTTTTATTTGTCAGTGTCCCTCCACAGCAGTGGATCTGTTGCCAGTCATAAGCTTATTACATTTCATCTAGTCCATACATACAAGCTCATCTGTCTGAGTAATTATCATCAGGCTATTACATATAGAATGCAAGTACAGTTTATCGATGTAAAATACATGTTATTCTCTCCTGACCCCAGGAACCATCATGTACATACATAGGTTAAAGTGACAACCAATAAAAAGGCAAATAAAGCTTTAATTGTGCTAGTGAAATAACGGACGCATTTCAGACAGTGTTCACGCTAAAATATAAGTTTGTGCATCGTTTGGGCGGCGGCGGCGGCATTCGTGAGGATTAGTTGCTTTGGTTTTATTTGATGTAATGTCTTCCATGTGAATACATGGGGGGAGCTTTTGCTTTAACAACAAAGTCTTTTAATTTGTTTGCTTCTACATCTGAATATGAATTTGAGTATGTGCCTTAATGAAATACAAACTCCACATTTGAAAGATACCCCTTCAAGGCACAGTATGCTGAATGCTGTAAAAATGGGAATGCATCTGAGTTTAAAATATGCCTTTGTAATTTGTCAAGGATATAACTACTTACAATATATGCACTGTACAATTTTATAAAATGGTACCGATTTACATAAATTTACATGAGTGCTGCAACATATGCTGTGAAATTCAGAATGTCAGACGTCAAGTTGATTGGTATTAGAAGGGTGAGCTGTTTGAGCCTGAAACCGCTTCCCACTGCCAGACTCGGAAATTGACTAAAAGAGTGCACGGGAACGCCGGAGTCCCTCGGGAATGTCTCTCATTAATTAGTCTTGTCTGAAACCGAATTACTTTAGCGGGCACTTTGGGCTTTGCATACCTCAGTGATCCACATCAAGATAATTATTCAAGATTATTTTTTAAGAAAATACCAGCAAGGGTCCAGTCTGGACGTCACTTACCACCTGAAACGTTTGGGTAATTTTTAATAACTGATTCATTGTGTCACATTTCATCTGATTTATTATTCGTTGTCTGCATATGATTCCTGGATTTTAGGTGAAAACTTGACCACTCTGAATGCTTCTGATTTGATCGACAGGACTGAAATTAGAGATCAACTCTCAATTAAAACTTCTGAAATTGTATGGACATCGAATCTTATCACACAGCCTTCTACATCCATTTAAAAAATCCCTTATTTGCAATGTTATTTTTAGGTTCGCTATTGTCAGAGTTGGAGTCTTGAAGACCCATCAAGACCACATAAATGTTGCATTCTTATAATTTACTCACCCCCATGTCATCCAAGATGTTGATCTCTTTCTTTTTTTAGTCACAAAGAAATTAAGTTTTTTTGAGGAAAACATTCCAGGAATTTTCTCCATATAGTGGACCTCAATGTTGGCCAATGGGCTGAAGGTCCATATTGCAGTTTCATACAGCTTCAAATCGCTCTACATGATCTCAGCTGTGGAATAAGTATCTCTTATCTAGCGAAACAATTGGTCATTTTCTTTAAAAAAAGAAAGATAAAAAAAAGTTTATAATTTTTAACCACAAATGCTCATCTTGCACTAGGTGATGCTTGTCTTGCAAATTACATCACGTTGGAAAAGTCATGCGTGATTTGTTCTTCATTTGTGTACTTAGGGTAGGGTGAAAATCTCCTCATTTTGTCCTCCAACTTCAAAATCGTCTGGCATCAGTTTTAACTTTTTTTTTTTTGTAAAGGGCATTAAAGGTCTTTGCATGTTTGCTTTGTAAACATTGGGTCTGTGTTTCTGCCTACACCACATGCGCATGTTTCCGTAATGCGCAAGGTCGAGCTAGTGCGAGACAAGCATTTGTGGTTAAAAAGTATATAAATTTGTATTTTTTCTTAGAACATGACTACAACTAAAGATTTTTCTGGTCGACTAGTAGACATTCATTTTAAACAATAGTCAACTATTAGTCGCTTGTTTATTAATAAACAATATAAATCGTAATAATGAGCCTTTAATCGCCTACATAGCCTAACAAAAACGCTCAAGAGCACAAAAACACTTGCCACAGCGCACCAGCAGATACAATTATGAATGTGTCATGCAAAAACAGTAAGGAGGCTGCATTAAGGTTTTAATAATTTATTGATAAACTAGTGCTTTTTTTGTTTTCATCTTAAGAGATGAAGTCGACGACACTGATTTATCATATCCACAGTAGTGGATGAACCTATATGCATGTTTCATATGGATTACATAATCTGAGAATATTTGTTTTCTATTTTAATTGGTTTCTTTTTTTAAAAGTACACATTTCTCTCTATAGATATACTTTTCATGTCTGTAAGGCAAGTGTACTCAGAGTTTCGAAGTTTCATGCTCAAGTTCCCAGATGATGCTTTAATTATTTTAAAAAAGCGCAACATTTTGTTGCTATTGTGAGTGTGCACAAGTAAACGTAGTGTCTTTACAGATTCAAAAGATGTATTACTTTTATCTGTATGACCAAAAATGACAGAGTATTTTAAGTACAAGTGACCGCACCGGCGTCTCCATCTGTCATGCAGTAAGCGCCCTACTGTTCAGCTTCCACACTCCACACAGACACTTGAATAGTGCACATTTTTCTAGGTTATCATTAGATTTAGCTGCCATGTAAAGTTGCTACATACATCTTTCAGATGAAAAGCCATATTTGAGGTTTAGATGTCCTTTAGATGTCCTTCCTGATGTACTGTATTACCACATAGACAAACTGTTAACGATCTGTCCGTCATGGACTGCATGACTTCACCACTTTCTGTGGCTTTCATTTTTCTGCAACTAAGACTATGCTTACACGACAGCGATGTATTCGAAAATGGACAAGTTTTTCCCTTACAGTTTCATGTATACACGCCAATGTTTTCATAACGATTCGCGTTTACACATATCCATGAAAACTGAAAAAAAAAAACACTGTATTATGTATGCCAGGCCAGTAGTTTGGCGGACTGCTTGTTCACACTTACCTTTAAGATCATCATGTACCGCTCATGACTACATACCTAACACGTACTACGCATGTGCATGACGTCACCGTTTTCAAAGATTTCCGTATTGGGTGCCATTTTCAAAAACTCGCACTTTGAAACCCGTTTTCAAAATTATGCGTTTTCAGTTCCCAAAACACCAGTCATGTACACAAACAGCAAAAACGCATTTTTGACTGACAATTCTGTCATGTAAACGGACCCTAAGCGACTAATTAAATTTTGGTCGACCAAGCCTCTTCTCATCAACTAACAGTTAGTCGACTATTAGGGGGCAACCCTAAACATGACCGATCATTTCGCTAGATAAGACCCTTATTCCAAGGCTGGGATTGTGTAGAGCCCTTTGAAGCTGCATTGAAACTGCAATTTGGACCTTCAACCCATTGGCCACCACTGAAGTCCACTATATGAAGAAAAACCCGGAATGTTTTCCTCAAAAACCTGAATTTCTTTTTGACTGAAGAAAGACTGACATGAACATCTTGGATGATATGGGGGTGTGTAAACCATCATTTCATTCTGAAAGTGAACTTTTTTAAGATCTTTTCATTCTTAAAATTCAAATTCAACCAAAGGTGTCTATATGATTACAGCAAATTAGCAAAATGTTATGTAAAAGGGACAAACTCATACTTGGACAGGTATTGGTCTGGATCTGGGCCTCAAAGCATCAAGTCATGGTCTGGGTCTTGTAGGGTCTGGTCTTAACTCCAACTCTGCTTTACTGGATCTTAACTGTAACACAGATACTCCGATATTATATCTAGTAAGACCAAATAAAGAGTTAAAAAAGGCTTCGTTATATCAGATGCAAAAACATTCCCTACCACACGCAGAGAATGAGAACTGTTGATTACATCCAGACCGTTCCTAAAAGAGATGCACTGTTTTTCAATCAACATCCGAGCAATTTTTAGGCCTATGAGGTACCATCTCATTTGCAGGGCATCCTCTGAAGACATCAAAGTGTAAAATACATAAATAACTGTCTTTATTGATGCATTTAAATAAGTCTCATTCAAATAAATGCCATGGTTATGGTCGAGAAAAAAGCAATCATTGCTAGGGTTAGCATACATTATACATTGATTGTTCACAATGGAATAATAGCCGTGCTGTTGTTTATATAAATAACGATGAATAACAATCATCCGCGATGCTGTTACGTTCCCATTCGTGAGGCCTTGTTTTAGTGGATGTTTAGTTCGACTTTCATTTAAAAAAAGAAAAACTTTTTAAAGGATTATTTGCTTTTAACATTGGATCCAGTGCTATCGCTTCGCCTCGTGACAATATACGCATATTAGTTTGAACAAAGCACATGCAATTATTCTCCTTCTGCCGTCTCTCGTCTGTCACCTCTAAATTCGCACTTGGAAAGTCTCTACATACATGTATAATTTACAAAAAACCTTCGATCAAAATTAAACAAACAAACAGAAAACGAAAAGGTAAACGGAAATGATGACGCACATCAAACAACAACTAATGCACATGCTATGGTTGGCAACAATATTTTGGCATGATGTGAATCAATGTCTTATTTCTCTTAAATAGAATTGCTTATAGAAAACAATACCTGATACTGCGTAGTCCTTTTCAAATCAGTTTTATCGTTATTTCTCCTTCTGTGGTGTGGCACTTGAATCTTAAGAAAGAACCAGAGGTTGCTCACCGTTTGATAAAACGCACATTTTCACATGTCCCTTAAAAAATATTATATATATATATATATATATATATATATATATATTTATCTCCCTCTGTATTATTCAAAACACAAGTGTGCATCGTCTGATAAGATATCAGGATGGTATTATTATATCCAAATCCACTTAGGTGCTGCTCAAAAGGGCGAAGAAGGCCCAGGCGATGTTTTCTGCAAAAATAGATATCCATGCTTCATGCTTTTTAACCAAGTTCCAATATATCCACCGAGCGATCAAACGTCTTGTCGGTCCGACGTCAGCCAGAAAAATGACGAAAAAAGTGCCGGATGAGGTTTGGTAGAGCAGCAGCATTGGATATGTGTGTTCAGCGATTGCCGTCGGCCCTCAGATGGACTTGCGTCGTCTCATGAGCCGGAGGTTTTCCGTGAAGCTGTGCAGCCCGGGCGAGACGGAGCTGATGGGGGAGGGTAGGAAGCTGTTTTTCAGCGTGCTCGGCGAGATCTCCTCTATGCGGTAGGACACCGTCGAGTGGTAGTGATGGTACTGGTGAGGGCTCAACTGGGAGCCGAACGAGTTCTGGTGCTGAAAGGTGCCACCGCCGCCGCTTCCTCCTCCTCCCATTCCCAACCCGAGGCCGACCGAGCTCCCAAACTCGTGCGAATGGTAGTGCATGCAGGAGCAAACGGACTGAAGGTCGGTGACCTCGGATCTGTAGCGCTGCTGCTGCTGTTCTCGTCTCCGTCGACTCCTCTGCAGCGTGTCCTCCTGGATGTGGATGATCATGCTACTGCGGTTCCCCGCCAGGGAAGCCCTCTCCTCTGCGTCCCGCCGCTCGTCCTCGCTGTTCATGGTCAAGAAGCGTAGTACCACCAGGTTGAGAAAGGCCCCGATGACTGTCAGCCCCACTAGGATGTACATGAAGCTGAACGCCACGTAGAGAGGCTTTCTCTGCAAAGCTTTGTTCTTCTGTAGGGCCACAAAGTCCCCGAACCCGATGGTGGTGAGCGTTATGAAACAATAGTAATACGACTGAAAGAAACTCCAGTCCTCGTAATGGGAGAAAGCCGCCGCACCAATGCAGAGTGTTCCCATGCAGGAGAAGAAGCCCACGGTCACCATGTTCTCCATGGAGACTTCCGTGATGCGCATCCCACAGCACTTCTTGATGCGCTTTAGCATGTACTTCACGAAGGTGTTCATCCTCTCGCCGAGGCTTTGGAACATCACCAGCGTCAGAGGGATCCCGAGCACCGCGTAAAACATGCAGAACGCCTTTCCAGCATCTGTGCCTGGAGCCGCGTGGCCATAACCTGAGGAGACCAAAGAGACGAGTGATCAGATCAAAGATGACAGCAAACAACAAAAAAAAATGAGTGTGCTGAGAATACTGCTGGTTAAAGATCTGGGCTGGTCACCAAATGTTGCAGGTGTGAAACAACACCTGGGTTTTTAACTAAAATATGCAGTCATTTTTCACAAATTGATGCCACTGGAGAGCTTTTTTGAACTTCAGTAAAGAACATTTATTATTGTTCTTGAAAACCATCTGCTTACTGGTGCTTTAATGATCCCAGAAACCAAATGCACTGAACATCTCATTTTCATCTCCAAAGAATCATATATAGACGTTTCCTGAACACAGAAGTCACGTCAGACTCTTAACCGGAAGAATGCTTTGCGTTTCTGGTCTCCAGTGTTCCTAGCCAAATTAGCGTATTTCCGGAGCTGATAATCTAATGTTAAACCTATTAAAATGTTTTTAAAAAGCACATGGGCTCCATAGCGCCATCACTTTGCAATGTTGCAATGGCCGTCATTTGTCAGTGCCTCCCTCCTCAAAATTTAATGAGCGTCTAGATGACACGAAGCTGCTAACATTAGTTACATTTAAAAAAATCCAAATTGTTTTATCCATTTTAATTTTTCAGGATTCCTCCCCCGAATTTACAAATTAAGTTTGTTTTTTTTGCCCCATTTTAAGATTTCTACACTGTTTTAATGGTTAAATTAAAAAAAAAAAAATCAAAACCATGTCTAATTAACTGAAACTTACACAATTTAACAGCAATTTATTAAAAATTTAGCAAAAATTATATTAAGGCCCTATGAAATGTTTACATTTTTTTCCCTCTCAAATTCAATTTCATTTCCCCCCCCCCAAATTCTGTTTTTTTTTTCCCCATTTAAATTTTTCTAGACTCTAAATTTTTAATACCCTATGAAATACGTTTTTTTATGATTTTTTTTCTCTTGAATTCAGTTTATTTTATTTTTCCCCCCAAATTCTGTTTTTTTTTCCCCATATTAATTTTTCTAGACACTGTTTTAATGGTTAAATAAAAAAATATCAAATCAAATAATTAACTGAAATCATGAAACAATTTAACAGCAATTTATTAAAAGTTTAACCTAAATTACATTTTAAGGCCCTATGAAAAATGTTTACAATCTCTCAAATTCAGTTAAATTTTTTTCCAAATTCAGTTTTTTATTTTTTTATTTTACAGGATTAAAATTTTTCTAGACTCTAATGGTTAATTCAAATATATAATAAAATATGAGTCAAAAAGCATGACTAATTAATTGAAATCATGAAACATACACAAATTAACACCAGTTTATTAAAAGTTTAACCATAATTACATTTTTAAGGCCCTTTGAAATCCATTTTAATTGTTTTATTTTTACTTAATTTTCCATTAATTTCCTGGATTTCACTTTTATTAAATTTTAATGATCTAATCTATAATTAGTTGATTTCATGAAAAATAATTATTTATTTATGTCAGAAATACTGTGTTGTGTATTTACATTTTTCTGGTAAATATTTCTTTAAAATAACGTTGTAATAATAATTGTATTATTATTAATATTAGTAGTAGTATTGTAATTAATATAATAATTAATATATTTCTGTCACAGTTTCTTCAAGTTAAACCGAACTTTTATTTTGACAGGATGCTGTGAAGACCTTCAAGTTTCTGTTTGTATATGATACATCAAAAGAAACAGTAAAATGCTCATGAAGTGACTCTCAGAGCAGTTCTACAGATTGTTAATGTGTTCATGTACTCATATATTGAGGCGGCAGAGGCTAAAAACACTGCTACAAAAAACAAGAACCTTCATTTGTTTTTGGCAAAGGCATTTTTCCAAGTTGTCTAGACTGATTGCCGGTGATTAACTGCTGCATGCCAACTTGGATAAAGGTGTTAGCTAAATGATATAGTCAAGTACAACTAAGCAACTGCTTTCAACAGCACCGGAAATCAAAAATGCATCCCATATCAGCAAGCAGAATTTAGCAACATGGTGTGCTTTCATACTTTAATCTAATCATACTCTGGTGACCAGCCAGTATATATCTATAACTTCTATCATCTTCACCAAATTCCAAGAAGCCAATCAGTCAATTTCCAAGAAGTGAAAGTTCCCCAGATTTTGGCCTTGCTTGCAAACACACTCAGGCAGAAAATATGAGCTGAGTCACACACTCGCTTAGCCAAAACACTGAGTATAGGTCACGCAAACCAGGTGCCTCTTTAATCTTATTCTAGGCTCAGAGATGAGAGGGGGTGTCCAATTAGTGCCAGGTTTCCTCTCTTGCCCCCTTGGCCTGCTTCTTTGGGGGGTGAGACAGGAAGGTAGGCGTTACAGGTTTATAAAAGAAAGAAAGAATAAAAGAAAGAAGAAAGGCTGGTGGAGCCAGTAAAGCTTTTAGCTTAATTAGACTTTATCTGGAAGTAAAAAGGCTAAATTCGCTGACTCACATCGAAGCCAGCGAGCCTTTCTAATACAATCTTTGCTGATGAGCAAGAAAATAAGTGACAAGACTACAGTAAAAATGTATTACATCCCACCTCACTATGCCAAAGCGAGTATTCATCCTCCCTCTTTCATTAGCACTAAGAAGGTATCATTCAACAAAACATAGTGGTTTAAACTATTTTTAACATGCTCGCTTAAAGTTGCAGTAAGTGATTTTACACTTTCTGCTAACTTACACGACATAACACTTAAAAAGCCTTCCTACAAAAATCACCCACCACAGACATGTCAACATACCTGAAAACTGACAGACAAAGAGCATTTTAGGTTTGGCTAAATAAGTGTGAGCAGCTTGTGTCTCGTTTGTGCTGTTTATAGCAAGGTGCTCATTGTTTGGCTGGTTTGGCTTCAGTAGTAAGAAGATCTGAAGGCAAAAATCTTATTTTTTCATTAATGGCCAATCAAACGTAGCTGAAAGCAACACATAAATCAAACCAAGTTAATTATCGTAGATTCAAGATTTACATATGTTTTTGGAGTACAACTAATAGGGTGAAACATCACACAGTCTGCTGCAAGGAATTCTAATATAGAGTAGAAATATAACTACTTTTTTCTACAATATTTTAGTATATATGTACACACACACATACATTTAATTAATTAATTTAATTAAGAGAGAGAGAGAGATGTATACATCAATACTGAATCTTTCAGACTGTGCTTTTGAAGTTGATGAGTAAATAAAACTTCACTACACATATCTCATGTAGATTCCGAATTCTAATATAGACTAGAAATATAACTACTTTTTTTCTACAATATTTTAGTATATAGGAAAAATTTGGTCCAAAGCTAATAAATGCTATAAATCCATTTTGATTAGTTTGAGTAAAAATGTGCTTTCTTTACCAAGAAATTGGCAAGATGAAAATCCCTATTTTCTGTTTCAAACTTTCATATAGCATCTTTAGGTTAAAATAAATTAGAATAACTTATTTAATAAAATAAAATAGGTTAAAATTGTAATCCTTTAGATTTTCAGAGATTTATTATAAAAAATGATTTCCTTCATTCAGGAATAAGGAAAAGGGACTGTCTTCATGAATCGTTGAAAACTAGGATGTGGGGTGTATTCAGAGCGGCGCCTTTACTGTTTACAACGTGTGAAATGGTGCACTGTGATTGGCTGAGCAGATGAAAAAAAAAAAAAAATAGTGTTTATCGGGTTTTGGAACCAAACTCTTCATATGTACACACTAGGGGTGCAACGATACAGTTAGACCACGGTTCAATACGTACCTCGGTTTTTAGCCACAGTTTTCGGTTCGGTTCAGTTCTGATATCTTACCACTTCAGTGTCGTTTTTTTTGCAACAAATACTCCCTTAAACCTCTGTACATTGAAAAAAAAGCGTGGTTTACTATATGTCTTTATTTTTTCTTTTGAGAGAGGTTTTATTTTTTTTATTTTTTTTTATTTCATACTGGACACTAGAGGGCACCCTCGTGCAGTAAATCCACATATGCGTCAAAGTAGCAGCACTAATGACGTTCTGTTCCAGCTTCTCTAATGTGGATAAAGGCATCGCTATGGCTGTGAGTCTGTGACTGGATAAAAAATTATAGCGTTAAACGTTTTGAATGATGAAATGTAAGGACAAACACTCGTCTACAATAATATATGGTTTATCTGTGTTCTTCAAGTCATCTCGTGTATTTTCATAAGCCATTGCTAATCAATATACATAGAATATGAGTATAGAATTTATCGTCTGCCTCATTCTGTGATAAGAATCCACATCAGATCACATAAGGAAGTTATTTCAAACACTCGACTGATGTTGAGAATTAAAAACACGTTATAATGTTTTTTTATAACTTTTGTTTTTATAACTCTTGTTGGACAACAGGTATAGAAAGGCTTATCATTTCATGTCATTAGAATGGAAGATGCTCTGCGTGTGTTGCTTTTTCAAACATAAGCGGGGAAGCGTTTCCTCATTTCAGTACGTGAAATCGGGGGCACACACACAGCAAATTTTGAGAGAAATAAAACAAGGAAGTTATTTAAATGCAAAACCGAAAAACCGCAATTCACAAGCGCGTATTGAACCGTGGAGGTCGTACCGAACGGTTCAATATTATATTGAGAATTGCGACATCCCTAGTACACACACACACATACAGGGGTTGGACAATGAAACTGAAACACTGGCCAATATAGTGTTGGAGGTTTCATGGCTATATTTATGCAGCCTGGTGGCCAGTCTTTACTGATCGCACATTCCACCAATAAGAGCAGAGTGTGAAGGTTGACTTTGTGCACCCAATAGCTCAAACATTGTACCCTGAAGGTGGTGCCGTGTATTAGGATGATAATGCACCAATACACACAGCAAGACTGGTGACAAGAGTGATTTGATGAACATGAAAGTAAAGTTAAACATCTCCCATGGCCTGCACAGTCACCAGATCTGAATATTATTGAGCCACTTTGGGGTGTTTTGGAGGAGCGAGTCAGGAAATGTTTTCATACACCAACATCACATAGTGACCTGGCCACTGTTCTGCGAAAGGAATGGCTCAAAATCCTTCTGGCTACTGTGCAGGACTTGTATTTGTCATTCCCAAGATGAAATAATGCTGTATTGGCTACAAAAGGAGGCCAAACGGCATACTAATTGTGGTCTAAACCCAGGTGTTTCAGTTTCACTGTCCAACCCCTGCATATCTATCTATCTATCTATCTATCTATCTATCTATATATATATATATAGATAGATAGATAGATAGATAGATAGATAGATAGATATAGATATAGATATATAGATGTATAGATATATATATCAATATTGATTCTTAAATCTCAATTTTTCTTTTTTTTTTTTTTATTAAATCGATCTTGTCTATGCTTTTGAAGTTCATGAGTAAATAAAACTTCACTAGACATGTCTCATGTAGATTCTGACCATTTTATCAGAAAATCCAAACAATAAATGCTGTTTTGAGACTAATTGATGTGGTCTGACAGATTGCTGTATAGGTTCCTTCAGTTCAAACAACGTGGAAAGGTTTATTGGGCGATTAACAAACTAAAACAACTAAAAATAACTTGTAGGATTTACTTAAATTCTTGGTAACAATTTACACTAACACATTTTATTCAATTTTATTGCTACTGCTCTGTACAATCTACTTACTATTGAACTTAACATGCATAAGAGAAATTAAGTAAATATTACAAAATTCAATATATTTACCCAAGTAAATTTAACAAAGAAAATAAGTAACTTTAGCTTGGCCAGTAAACATTTGAGTAATTTTTTACTTAGTCAAAGCTTACTTGGCAATATTTTGATTTTACTTAATATAGCACCTAATTAAACCATGCTTTTAAAGTGTGTGTTACTTAGAAACATTTAAGTAAATTATACAATAGATAGCATGTAGACACCATATCTACATAATCAGTAAAGCTGCGCTCATCTGAACATGGAGACTTCAATACTTGGTACACAATACACAACGACGGTAACACTCTGTGGTTCATTTGAGCTTGAATGTGTCATTTTGAGTAGAAAATGATCTCCAGATAAAGTCACAAGTTACTAAATCTAACAGCAAAAACAATGATAAAACTGCGTAAATACAGCTGAAAAACAGGGAGAAAAATTATTCATGCCCAGCGCATGATGGGAACACCAGTATCAAAAACATTAAGTAGTTTTTGCTTAATTTTTTTTTTTTTAACATTTATATTTATGCTTTCATTTTACAAGCTTAAATTAAGTACCAATATAGAATTTACTTTTTTTTTTTTTTAATTATTGCCTGAACTAACTTTTTCATGTAGAAATTACATTTGTTTTTCTGCAGTATTTACTAATTTTTATTAGTGTAGTATTTATTCACAAATCAAAAATGGCCTCCTATGCCTTTCATAACAGCTTGCATTCTTGCTGGCACTGTACTTTTGACTGTAATTGGGAAAGAAATTGAAGAAAAAAAAACCACTATAAAGCACTTGACAAATTTTTCTGCCTTTCTTTCATAGATAACAGCAATAATTATATTATACCATTAGAAATAGCCTACTACTGTTACTAAAAAGCTTGTGCATACTAGAGGATTAACCAATATACAGAAGGCTAAAAAATGATTTTGGTATCACAAGTACTGTTAGTTTGGAGCAGCAGTGGCACAAACCTTACATCATTTGTTTTAAAAAATTTGTTAAACACTATATATAGTGAACATAGTGTAAATCTTCACATTATACAACAATACAGATAATAAAGATGAATAAAAACACAAACTCACAGGTGAGAGGAATGTTCTGCAGGAACACACGTTCACTTTGATCACAGCCACATTTTGTTGTCACTTCTTTATCTTATAAAGGGTGATTATGAAGCATCTAATATTTATTTTTAGACAATTACAACATTCATTCAACAACATATTTCAGCACAACGAAAGTTTTTGCGCCGAGTATCAGTATCAGTTGTCACCCTCTCTACTACGTTCCATCTCTTGCGCTTTTTCAGTGAAGATTTAAACTTAACACAGACTGTCATGGTGGACTTTTTATGCAAAAATGGAAATGCTCATGTGAATTTGTGACATTTACAGATAAGGATATGACTGTAAACTTTAAGTTTTTTGGCAGAGGATGCAAACGCATCTGTCAAAGCGCCTGACAGGGCAAGCCATTACACTAATGCATTAGCTTAAAATAAACAATTCTCATGTATTGGGCGGCTTGGATCACCAGGGTTCGTACAGATACTGTAAAAATGAAACTTTCAAGGACTTTTCAAGTACTTTTTTTTTTGATTTTCAAGGACTTCAAGGACTCATCATCTCACTTATCAAACAGTGTCTTCTCTTTCAAATTAAAACCATGGTTAATTTTCTTTGCTTTAATTTTAAGGAAAAAATTATTAAAATAAATAAAAATCAGAAAAAAAAGGTTTGTGAAACCACTCCAAAATCCAGATCTGAAACAAATGATTCACGATCCAAGCTCTGAAGTCACAAACTGAATCAAATAGTTTGCAAACTGGCACCGAAGTCTAGATCTGAATCAAATAATTTGCGATCCCGCTCTGAAGTTCAGATCCAATTTAACTGATTCACGAACCTGCTCCGAAGTTCCTATCTGAATCAAATGATTTGCGATTTGTGGTCTACAAGCAGTGATGAAACTAAAAAATAATTGGCTTTTTTAATTTGATCCTTTTTTCTTTTTTTTTTTTGCTAGTGAATCATTTGAAACATGATCAAAGTCACAAGTTTGAATCAATTGGAGCGATTCCAGTATATATGACTCACTCTACTGAATAGTTTTATTAACTGAAATAAGTGAAATAAGTATTTTTTGTTTTGTTTTTTTGAATTGCGTGAATTTTGCATGAAAAGATATTTAATTAAACACTTACTTCATAGATAGTATAGTCTTTCAATAATTCAAGCACTTTTTAAGTACCTCCTCAGGAATATTGCTATTTTCAAGGGTTTTCCAGGCCTTACAAGTACTTCAAGCACTTTAAGCACCTTGTACGAACCCTGGATCACGTACATCTCCTGCAGTATCTCATTTTGTGTCCTCCACTATTTTACATACGGAACCAAGTGGCTCTCTTCAAATGAGTGAATCATTCACTGAACCAATGCAGTCAAAACCACAGAAAATATTTTGTCTAAAATTTCTGGAGTTTCAAGAAAGCAATATCACACCTACAATCACGCTGTCAGATATAACTATATAAAATATATGTAAATGTACCTATCCATCGAAAAAAAGAGAGTTAATTCAAATGTCTACAGAAATAGCATCAGATTTAATGAGAATCCATCCCATTGACATCTAGCCTCTTGAAAACCTTCTGAACGCCCACTGGCCGGCCCACGCCGCAGTGCTCAACACCCACAAACACATGCATTCATTACCGCAACACAGCACGGCCACGCGGCTCAACTCCTGCTGAGCACTTGTGCGAACTTAACTGGCTTTTACTGATCTTTTGGACTTGTAAGGATTGATCTCCCAGTTCCCCTGAAGGCCGCCTGCCCACTCAAGTGTACGGTTATGGATTCTATTTATAGAAGTCGAGCCTGATCGATTCAATTTGCAAGCGGTACCGGGGAGAGTTATTCCTTTCTTTTTCACTGGGTACTTACTGTGTTGGAGTTGCTCTTTTGACCTCATGTGCACACACATGCACGGGCATGTATTGGAAATATGGGTGTGTAAATTTCATGTTATTACTCTCAGCTGTACTGGAATATTGAAGAAAAATATTGCAGGGGTCAATAGGTTGAAAGGTCAAAGTGCACTTGGATAGAATTGGCAGCGTATATGACTGATATCTGTAGACAAAAAAAATATTCAATACAGTTGCATATTAAAGATGGAACATATTGTGGAGCCGTCGATAATTCAATAGCTGCATTTTTAACAGCACTCCTTTTAAAAGCTCAGTCTTTTGTTTTATGGAAAAGAGCTGCATAGAGAAAAACCTTTATTTCTAGACTTAAAGTTTATATATTATATCATATCTATCTATCAGGGCTGTCAAACGATTAATCATGATTAATTATCTGTATACTGTGTGTAATTAATTAATACTGTGTGTGTGTATGTATGTATGTATGTATGTATATATATGTGTATATATATATATATATATATATGTATATATGTATATATATATGTATATATATATATATATATATATATATATGTATATATGTATATATATATATATATATATATATATATATATATATATATATGTATATATGTATGTATATATATATATATATATATATGCATATATGGTATATATATATATATATATAGTATATATG